>JABUQX010084876.1:0-58657 GCA_015478945.1 Trachelipus rathkii | reverse complement strand
CTCTTAACGTGTTATGTTTGTTGAACCATTTCAACACGCACATGCTAAGTCAAAAGGGCTAGTGAGTACAACACTCCCAATTAAGTCGTTAACATCATGCTATGTTCTATAAATAATCACTATACAACTAATATCGAAATGAGTTGCTCTGATTAAACGAGTAATCCTATTCTCGGCCTTGTGTCGTAAAGGAACGTGCGCCGGAGATATTATAGATACAAATGTACTTTACACCAGAATTGCGGAAGGGCCTTTCTACATTTCAACAACACGCAGAGAAGCCAGACGATTACATTAAAATTTAGTGATATAAGTGATAAACGAAAAGGATCATGGCGCCCTAGACCTAAATATCATGTTGATTTAAATTATTATATATCAATTTAAAGGCGACTCATTTCGCTTACAAGAAATAATTCCTCTGAAGATATAGTCTCAAAGTAGATAGGTGACGAAAACGCGTCATGGTGGAGGTGGTGGAATAGCAGTTAGAAAAAATTGTATAATCTTACATAGAATCGTTCTCCGAAATATGCTTTTTCTCGAAGATTATTTTTAAGAAAAGATTTAAATTATGAGGCACAGGTGGAACTTCTTAGTGTTTTTATAAATTTATATAACAGTTTAAGAAAATATATTAATTAAAGAGAAGATAATCATCTATGTTCATAAACATCTTTATTTATATGTGTTTAAGGAGAATGAATTCGTAATGATTCAAGTAGAATCAACTGCTGAGAGGAGAAATTAAGCTTTCAATTATAAAATAGCTAAATTCATTTGACATGTTGGTGTGCATATGGAATGTAAATTATTCGAAAGCTAGTGGGTGCTGGCACAATCGCCAGTTTAATATATTGTAGACAATGTTGGAAAAAATGGCTAAAGTGGTGATTATGCGGGAAAAAAGGGAGGATATTTAACCTAGGGAAGAATAAAGTAAGTGGTAAGAAAGCATCCTGGAGGCAGTGGAAGGATTTATATTATATACGCCACCTACCAAGGGATGTTCCTATCCTAGAATTATTATATTAATTTAATTTCAGAAGGACAGGTGACGATTGCTAGTATTGCAATATGGTCATGTGGAGGTCTATTATGTGGTTCAACAGGGAATTAATTTATAATTATTAGTGTATAAATATGAAAATACAAATATGTAAAATATTTAAATATTATGAATTGAAATTGTCATTATGGTATTATTAAGGAATTGTATGCATCACTATTAATGTCCATACTGGTCCAGGAAGCTAGGATCTGCATACTTGATTGTTTTAGAAATCACTTCGAATTTACAATAGTAAGGAATTTGAGAAAAGGGATGTCTGAAATTCCAAACTAGTTAATGAAATATATAGAACAATAGTAGAGGAGGGGCGAGATACGCCAGAATGAAAACGGTTTTTATTACTGCTATGATGAGATAGAGTCGATATTCGGTAGTAGAGTTCAAATTATTGATATTACAATAATTAATTATGAACTAATGTTTATAGTTATAATGTAATAGTTACGTAAAATTGAAATACCTTATAGGTACTCCAATTATGATAATGATTATTATCCTATATAAATCTAGTTTTTATATATAAAAATTGAATTGATGAAAGACTATTCCTCATCTAACCTTTCAACTCCCATTATTGTTTTATTTTAATCTTATTCCATAAATGGTTTCCGCATAATACTCAGAATTGATAGAGTATTAATTAAAGACGATTCTTTTTGCAACATCATTCACTTAATTAAATTCGTAGTTTTATTTTCACTCAGTTTTGATATTCTTATTATGTATTTGCTTAACATTAACAAATAAAATTGCTAGATTTTTCAATAATGCATGTTGTAATTATAACTTATTAAATTCTAATGTTTATTACAAGATTTCATTAAAAAATTATAAGTTCATTATTATCTACGTGGTTAAGCGAATTTTAACCTATGACTTAATTTATGTTTGGAATGATTTGAAAAAAGATAATAATATGTGAGTTATTATTCAGTTTATATTAGTTGCTTTTTATTTGGTCTCCATAATTTTTCTGCAGCAAGTTATTAATCCGATTCAATTAATTTCCACTGTAGTGGAGGTACTTCCACTCTATCCTGTAAAGATTGGATCAGTTTTAATTTTCTCGGTTTTTTCACGGTATATTAGGGTTGAATGGTATGTAGGGAATCTAAATTATGTATTAGATGTAATATATAATATATATTCTATTGATTATTATATTATACCTATTAAATTAATTATTAGGTATATTATATATTATATATTAATCTGAATTAATAATTATATTTTATCTAGATTATTTTAATTATATATGTCACTGATATATTTCTATACAATATATTATGTTATTGATAATATATAAAAGTAAGTTTATATTGGTTTATTAGATTATTATTATTATTAATATTATCATTTATTAATTATATTATTATATATATAATTAATTAATTATTATATTAATTATATATTTTATTAATTATTATGATTTTTAAAATTTTTTATAATACTTTTTATTTGATTGTTTAATATTATACTAATTTATATGATTCAAGATAATATATATAAATATAATAACTGAGCAATTTATTGCTCTGCTTATTCTATTTATCCACCTAGATACCCGTGAGTATTGACGATAAATATTAATGGAAAAGATAGAAATTAAAAAACATTGAGTATTCAATTTATCAAACATTGATTACAGCCTGTAAGGTATTAGATATTAAAAATAACTCTTAGAATGAAGATATGAGCACTTTGGCATTTAAGTAAAATGTTATATTTTAAGCGAAATTTTGAGAATACTAATTATAACTGTCATTTTCTGAATTCACGTATTTTCAAAAAAATTTTTTTACGTTTTTCTTATTTCTTTTTTAGGTTCATTTCATAACGTAGTACGTATATAAGTTTACGATGAAAAATCAGCTAAGATAAGTGATGTCGTAGTCAGAAACTATAAATTGATAGTAAGGCAAATTTTTTAAATTATTGTTCAATAAATGTTATTTAGAGAAGAGTAAATTTTGGGTGCAAATGATAATGTAAAATACTCTAAATTAAAGAACCCATTATTTTTTACATAATGAGTAATTAACTTACTTTATAAAAGTCAATAAGATATAAGTTGTCTATATAGAAGATGAATTTAACCAAATAAAAAAAATAAAAAAATATTAACTTTATTATTAGTTTCTAACCAGAGTAAAAGTTAAAAAAATTTAAATATATATATAAGATCATATATATTGTTTATTATATATACAGATTTTATAGGTTAGACAGATACTTATATACCCCTATTACCCTATTAAGTAGTATTTATGATTATTTAAAATAAATGACGTTACAAGCGCCTACCTATACTACTAGAAGTGATATCCACAATTATCAAATAATATATTATACATAAATTTTGATCTATATAGTTAGACTAAATGAAATAGTAGCTTAATAAATATATATATATATATATATGTATAACTCATATATAAGTATAAGTAAAAGAGAGTATCTTATATGTAAGAGAATAATTTCTAATATATATATAATAATGAAATTCTCATAATTATTTATAATATATTATATAGTACTATATATGAATTATATTATAATTATTAGTGGTTTTTTTATCTTTATTATTAAATTATTACTAATATGGACCGGCATAAATAGCTATTTAAAGACAAATATAAAACTAATATTTATTTCGGAAACATAATACATGAAACATTTAATTATTCAATAATTGCGAAACAATGTATTTGTATATAACAAAATATCAAAATCAAGTATAGGCGAATAACTATATTAACTCCTCAATATATACTAAATAAATATGCTATATAACGGTACTTACCTCACTATGTATTATAAACGTAGTATACCCTCACTTATGTAATATAATATATACATAATATTTATAAGTACCTATATATAATTAATATATATATATAAATTATTAATATATTAATATATAAATATATATATATTATATAAATATATTATATTAATATATTATATAAAATTAAAACAATTATAATCCAAATTCTTTCAATTATTATAAATTATATAATATATAAGCTCATATACATATATATTAAGAAATATGAAAAATCATTTATATATATAGTAGTATATAACTACAGTATATATAATATAATATAAAAGATTCTATAAAGTTATCGAAAGCTTTATATGACTATTCGATATATGGTCATAGCCTACCACCAGACACTAAACGATGGATGAGAGATGAATGAATCTATGATGAATAGTATATATAGATTATAGATAGATAATAGATAGTGAAATGATATATATACTATATATATAACTATATAATATATATATAATATATATATATATATATATAGTATAGAAATATAATATTAATATAGAATAGATTAATATAGAATATTAAAGAAAAACAGAGTGAAGATATATCAGTAGATATAGATAGAGAGACATAGAGAGAATAGAGAGAGAAAGCAGAACAAAAACAAAGAGAATAAAGACAAGGAGATGCAACACAAAAAAAAAGAAAAAAAAAGAAAATGAAAAATAAGAAGAGAAGAAAATGAAAAGAAGAATAAGAAGAAAAAAGAAATAAAGTAGTGAAAAATAAGAAAAAAAAAAAGAAAGAGAAATAAGAGCCAAACCGAAGAGAGAGGTGCATCTCAAACGAAGAAAGGTGGCAACATGAGGACGCTGTGTTAACCATTTTCGTTCGTGCATAACGTAGGTTTAAAAAAAAATGACTTCAAGCTTAATAGATATATAAAAAGACAGAATGTACCAGAGAAGAAGATAATAGATATATATCATAATTTAGATAGAGATGAAGAGATCACTACGAATATAGTTTATGCAAGGTTTTTTAAGAATTAAATTAATAGTATATAAAATCCTCTATAAATATATAATATATGATAAGGAACAAGTATAATATAAAATACTAATACAATATAAGTAAAATACTAATATACCAATACTATTCCAGGAGGTTAACCCAAAAATTTAACATCTACGTATAAATTGACTAATCACATGATTACGAGAATCCAAAAGAGGTTATCGCCGCAAACTGCTGAAGAATTAGTACACGTATAGGTTAGTCGACCGTTACCACCATCGAACAGTCTACCGAGAGGGTAAAACCAGAGCGAGGGAGTCCCCCTTTGCCTCAAAGTGATCTCCCTAACGAAGCATGGGTACAGAATTTTTATTTACCCTTTATTATTCATATTATATTACCCTATTAAAAAAGTGGAAGCAAAGGGTCGATAACGTCCCAAGTATTGCCCGCCGAACGGATAAAGATCATAAAAACAGGAAGATTGGTAGTACAATGAAAGTCGACAGTAAAATAAAAAGGTTATATGTGACATTCTCTCAGAAATAATTAATATAGCAAGCAAAAGTGAATAATATTTAGGCAATAACTGGATTGAAAAGAACCGTGTGATTTACTCGAGTTCTTTTTAACAAGAGATTTAAATTCCTCTACTGAGCCACATTCAAGATTCAATTAGATTATAACTACTCTAGTGCTGGACATGTCTCTAACTCTTTAGCGTCGCTCTCTCTCTCTACAGGTCTATCTTCATTTCATAAAGCATTGTTTTATCTATAAAATCTCTCATTTGTTAAGATAAAGATTATCGAAAATTTTTATATGTCCACTGAAGAATACTAGAGAGATAATATATATAAATAGGATTAATAAAGCATATAGATTAGGGATTTAGTGGATTGTATGAGCAAGGTGGATAACAAGTATCTTCGCTTTCTTTTTAAGCTAAAGAATGTACTAGGAGAATAGTAAATAAGAATTAGGTGTAAATATAAATAGATAAAAGAAATAGGGAGAGAAAGAGGGTAATAGTAAGATAGTAAGAGAGAGAGAGAGAATAAAGGGGCTGCTAGAATAGTTTATGTTATAAGTGAGATAGCTGCTAAAAGAACGAAAAGTAAAAAGAGTAGAGAAAAGCAATAATTACCAAAATATATATACGCTGGTAAGGATGCAAGCTATTGAAGCACACAATGTAAGTAGAGGAGTTCTATTCTTATATCTTTGAGAGAAGATAATAAGGGAAATAACGAAGTCGTATAATTACCGGAGTCAAGAAGATACTCAAAAGTGATAATTAGGAGGTGTAATTAATAAGGAGACACCCAGGAGGAATGAGAAGCCCCATAAAAGTAATGGAAAGCGCCGGGTTGGACCCAAAATGTACTATGGATAATGACGTAGTCATACGCTACCCTAATAATGTCAAATAAAGTAAAAATAAATAATAAGTAATAAATGAAGGAGGTGAGAAGGAAAAGAAAAACTAGAAGAAGTGAATAAGAATAAAAATAAAAAGTATAAAAAATTAAGATCAATAATAATAATGATATAATTATAATAAATATAAATGACGGAATATATATATATAGAGGAGAGGTCATTAGTAAAATAAAAATATTATAGTTAAATTAAACTACAAAAGTAAAAAATTTTTAAATGGTCAATATTACGAAAAGAAGAGTAACAGTGCCTTGTCACATCCTGGTAAATGTAAAATGTGCTAAAAATTAAACACAGTGTTGCTGAAAACGAACGTATGAAAAACGACCTAAAATTTCTTGATTTAAACCAAAGATATAATAATCAGTTATTTACAGAAGGAAAATAATAAGAGAATGGCAAAGACAAAGTATTAGCCATCCATATAATATATATATTATAGCTAAATATATATATATATATATATTAAGATATATACTATATATAATTAAATAAATATATATAATTAATATATATATTATATATATACATATAATAATATATAAAATATCCATAATATATTCATAATTATATATTATATTCATTAATTAAATATATTTAACAATATATAAAATTATATTCTGAATATAATAATAAAAGGCATTAAATCAATTCTAACATTAAACTTAATTTTAATTGCATGACCCACAGGAAATGCAACGTAAATTAAATAAATTGAATCATATTTCACTATTCATATAAATAAGATTAATTTTGCAATTAATTAGAAATAACATATGTTAATATAATTGATCTAAAAATACAAATATTTTAATCGGGATAGAAAATAGGTAATTAAAAATTAAAATATAATAATTATATATAACTTAAAATATATATATATATATATATATATATATAAATATTAATATACTAACAGATCAATATAATTTTAATACTGTTGTGAAATATAAGGTATTCACGTATATACAAACACAGTGAATATTATAATAATATTATACTATAAAAATATAAGAATATATATATAGGTAGAAAAAGAATGAATAAATAATATAATAAGAAATAGGGGATAATGTAACAATAAACGATATCGAACTACTATAGATATTGTTATAATATAAGTACATATATAAAATAGAGAATATAATATATAATACTATATATATTAAAATATATATATAATTATATATTATATATATTAAAATATATAGTTATATATATATTTATATATATATTAATATAATAAATAGAAAAATTAAATTTCAATATTTTTTGAAAAAAGTGAAAAAAATTTTATATTTTTTAATAAAAATATTTGTTATATTTTGATTTTCGATTGGAAAATAATATTTTTTGATACTTCAAAGATAACTTATTTACTCAAAAACAATAATTAAGGTATAAATACCAGTAAAAAATGATTTTAATAATACTATATTGCTTTTTATAAAAAAGATCGAAGTATAAACAGCAACATAAGAAGAAATAAAATAATTTACAAAGAGGGAATACTAGTTCTGAGCTTTATTTTGTTTGAGTTTTTTATGGTGAAAAAAATAACATTTTTCCACCTTCTCTCTCTAATCCATTATATATACTATATATAAATAATAAATATATATATATATAATAATTTGCTCTATGGTATAAATCTTTATGATATAAGCATGATAATTAATGATGATAAATATAAAGTTGAAAAATATTAGAGTACTATATTAATATATAATAATAATATCATCATATAATATAAAAATAATATAATAATAACTAAGATAATTATAAATAATATTATATACTATATAATAGGTATAAGTATATATAATAAATCAAATATAACAAATAATATAAGATAAATACACAAGTAGAACTCATGATACTACTATCTTAAACTAGTAATAAATATAAATAATGTAAATATATAAATAGAGTATAATATATATATAATTTATATATAATATAATTATTATATATTTATTAAATAGTATATATTATATCATTACTTATAACTTAATATAACATATAAATAATATATATATATAATAATATAAAATATATATAATATAAATATATATATAGATATATTAATATAATAATATACAATATATAATATATAAAAATATACAGATTAAATATATTAATATATATTAAATTAATATTAATATATAATATAAAATATATAATATTAATAATAAATATATAATAATATATATATAATATATATATATTAAATATACTATAAATATATAATATAATTAAAAATAAATTATATTAATATATATATAAATATATATAATATATTATATTATAATAAGTATATAATATATATATATACGAATATATATATAATATATATAATATTAATCAACAATATTAATGAGAAGGTATAAATAATATAAATCGAGGTATATATATATACATAATATAAATATAAATATTTATATATAATATTATAAAATCTATTATCTTTATGTCAATTTATGTAAAATGATATATAATAAATGTAATACTATTAAATAATATTATAATAAATTATAAGATAATTAAAATAAAGTATTTATATGACATATCTAAAATAAAATAATAGTTCTAAAATTTATTAGTAATATAAAATATAATAGTATTTTTATAATATTAATCATAATCATGAAAACGTATATATAAGCAAATCAATAAAAAATAATAATATCTCATATTGAAAAACTACGCTTATTATCCGCATACAAATAAAAAAAGGCCGAACAAAATTAATTCTATTAAATTATAACATAAGATAATAATGGTAAATAGTAATTAAAATTATTATAGTAAACAAGAAAATATAATATATAAGATTTAAATACTATTCACATGCTAAAAAATAATGAAATAATATCAAATAAAGTAATAATAGATATAATTATATATATATTAAATAAATGTAATGAAAATAGAAATCTGAAATAAACGAATTATAATAATATAATGATTAAATATAGAATATATAATATATGTAAATAATATTAGATGATATAATAATAGTAGTTTGAGAAAAAAATATATAGGTCAAAGAACAACAGTTAAATATATCTAAGAAAATTATATAATTAAGATAAAAGATATATAATATATAATAATAATGAATAATATTGATAATAATATTAATATATATTATATTTATCTAAATATATAATAATAAAAATTATAGTACATAGATTCAATATAAAGCGTAGGTAGCAATAGCTTACACAGTACTTAATCAATAAGTAGTAATATAAATATAAATATAATGTATACTAATATATATATAAATACTTATATAAATATCATATAATTAATAATATTAAAATATTCACATATGATCATAATAGTAGTATCATGATATCTAATATACATATAATATAAAATAAATAACAATATAAAAAAAATTAATATAAATAATATATAATATATATATATAAGATTATATATATTAATTAATAAAGTAAAAGTATATAAATATATACTAATTATAAATAATAATTAATTATTAATTAAAAAATATAATAAATATATATAAATAATATATAAATATATATCTTGTTATATATAGTCATGCATTAAAAAAAAACTAGAGAAAAAAAATAATATTCAACTAAAATAAATTATCAACTTAAAAAAAATAAAAAATTAAATAAGATGAAGCTGAAAATAAAAATTAAAAGAAATAATATATTATGAGAAAGATAAAGAAAGAGAAAAAGAATAGATATCGGCTAATAAACGAAGAATATTAAAATCAATTCCGAATAGTAATTTATTATTATCAAAAACAATAATATCATAAAGTAAATAGAAATGACAACCCTCAATAAATACACCAATAGTTAAATGAAATACACACCTACCTAAAGAGAATAAGTAAATAGATAATAGTTACCCCTATTATAAAGAAAAGACTAAAATTAAAACACCCTACATACACATCGTACCAAATCCAATCAAATTTATTCTATTCAGAGTTAAAATAATTATTCCCACTCTTACAAATAATACTAGACTATTATATTAACTTTAACCTAGCCATTATGTATATAAAAGCTAGGATTGAATATCTCCAAATATTGCTTAAAATTAAGCGTTTATCTAATTAATATTCTTCATTTGGATATAGATGGTAAATAATATGTAATTAGTTATATAAGTATAACTCACTACAATACCAAAATACATAATTTTAGATCTAAATATAGTGAGAAAACTTATGAGTCCATTAATTTGTATATTTATTATTTTCAAACAAAATTAACAATGATTATATAAGATAAAATTAGAATGAATAATAATATAATAATTAAATAATTATAATAAGTAATATAAGATAAAGATAAGTTTAAAAAAAATATCATATAAGAAAAAGAATAAGGAATATATCACATTAATATCAGTAAAGATGTCAAAGAATAATGAAAGAAGATAAAAGTAAGTGAAGGTAATAATAGGATGAAACTGTCCTTCTAAGAAAACGGGTACCTATATGGAATGCGCCGGAAATGGAGTGCATGAGGGATAATGTTATAACTTTAACATTCTACGTTAAATTAAAAGTTTTATCAACCTTTATAATCCTTAAGTACTACTAAAAGTCTTAGCTATTTTTCCTAAATCTAAACTTAAAAAGGGGGATAAATTATGACGAACCCTAATTATATCTATTAGTGCTCTACTTTTCTCTCATGTTTTTTTGGTAATTAATTATGAGATAAATTATAATATGAATAATAGATAGATTGACAGGTTAATATAGTTAGTAATCTAGATTTGATATATACTGCTTTACTTAAAAAAGAGAGATAGCACGTTGTAAAACAGCGCATAACTAGGCTATAAGGATTTTAAGTATTATATATAAATGAGTTGTTAAGACTAATATTAGAACGTTTAATCGTAAAGTGTAACTAGGATCATGATAGAATAGGTAATATATAAGTTACTATGAAAACGTAGTATAGCAGATTAATCGATGGGAAAGATAAGTATTATAGGTTTAGCTATGCCCAAAACTATAATACATTAATGAAAATAAATATATTTAAATAACACTATAAATCAATTAAACCCAATAAAAAATAATTTATATATAGTATATATGATGATAATGATATAAATATCAATAGCTATATACACTATATAGTATATATAATAATATACTACACACAATTGCGATGCTAAGGACTCCCTATCTTTAAAAAATATAAAGATATATCTTACATTATTATATTTAAGTTTCATAAAAATATCTATGACTATATGAATACCTATATTATATAAAATGTATTAATATATTATACAATTTATATATATATAATAGTTTGCTTATTAAATGATAAATATTATATGAATATATATTAATTATATATACATTAAATTATTTAATTTATCATTATATTATTAATTATTATATATATTGATTATTTAATTATTATACTAATTTATATTATAATTATAAATCATAATAATTAACTAATCGATATTAATATAATAATATATTATAACTATATCCTATCATTTGTACAGATCATAATCAAATTTTAAAAGAATATGGACGCTAAAAGAATTTAGTTAAACCTCTTGATAATTTTACAATAAAACTATAAAACTCTCTAAAATAGCAAAGCTAAATTTTAAATGCTATAAAAATATATTCTTACTTTATAAATATAGAAAAATAGGATATAAAAATATTTCAATTATATAAATATAACATTAAAAAAGAGATTTTACTTGAAACCTATGAAAAAAGGAGAGAAATAAATAAATAAATTTTAATACCAATTTCCATTTATTTAAATTATAGTATATATATATATATATAAATACTATATATATATATATATAATTAATAATACTATATATATACCTATTTCATAAAGTTTAATAGTATATATATATAATAATATTATACCTATATGATTGGATCTCACTAAATTAAATTATAATATAATAATATATATTATATATAATATACTACTAACATTAATAATATATATAATTACATCGCTAATAATGTTAAACTTTGACAGGTAATATGTAATACTATATATATATATATATATTATTATTAGTATCATTAGTAATATTTTAAGTTAAAATTCATATCATAATAAATGTGATGATAAACTAATTAACTTGATATATTAATTATATATATATACCTATATACTATATATAATAATATTATATATACGTATTATATATTATTATATTAATATATATAATATTAATTAATATATTATAGAATATAGATAGTAACATACAATAGCATATTAACAATAGAGATATAGATAATAAGAGTGAGATATTATCTAAACGACAGTAAGTGAAGATAGATGAGGATATTATAGTAGAGATGAAATAGGAGTAATAAAGAGGAGATAGAATAGAGTATATAAAGAGGTGAGAATACACTAGATAGAGAATATATTAAGTTTCAGCTCGTTGATTTATTCTCCTAATAAATTTTAAAACCTCTGAGGACTGAAAATACTGAGAGCTTTGATTACCATTTATCCCTTTTTCAGTACCCATAATGATAAAGAGTCAAAAAACTGCTCCATTACGCTCGCGGGTTTCAACGCTCGTATATGAAGGAAATATAAGTAAATTTATATAATAAATCTACAAACTCTGTTCAACAACAGTCATTAAAAGCTTCATTAAGGGTGTAAATTTACATTGAATTGTATGACCAAGTAATATGTTATATTTAAATTAGTTCATCATTTTTAATACGTGCTTTATGAATATAACGTACTTTAGTATTATTGATATATCTCTCTCATATAGACAGATTACTAGTGATTATATAACAGTACTGCTAACATAATAATATAAGATAAACTAGCTGCACAAGAGAACTCATGATACTCTATTCTTAAACTATAAATTTCTCATGAAACAAATATATCATATGTTTATAAAATTAAATGGGGAGATGAAGGAGAGAGAGATAGAGAAGGAGAGAGAGAGAGAGAAGGAATGAGAAATAAGATAGAAGACTTAGAGAGACGACAGAAGAAGAAGAGAGCAATGATAAACCACGTGAACAGCAGAACAGAACAGAGAAGACGTAACAGATCTAAAAAGAGAGAGAAGGCGTAGACACGAGAAGGAGAGAGACAAAGAAGAAAAAAGAAGGAAAGAAGAGAAGACAGAAAGAGAGATGAGAAGTAAAAGAGAGAGAGCAGAAGAGATAGGCTAAAGTAGAGATAATATATAGATGAAGAGCAAGATAACAGAGAGAGAAACTGAGAGGAGAGAGGAAGAAGAGAGAGAATATGACTACAGGGAAGGAAAGTTACGGAAGAGAAGAAATCTATAGACAAGATTAACTAGGTAGACAAGAAACGATGAGGGTTTGTGAAGAAACTTAAACAAGCAAGAAACTTCTCGAGGAAGAAACTCTAAGACAGAGCGAGCTTAGAGACCTTGTTCACAAGAAACTAGGAAGGAATTGAAAATTTAATTGGGGAAGGAATACAGTGTAGCTACCTTGAGAGGAGGAAAGATTTTTCTCGCACAACGTTCTCCGCCGAACTCTCTACAAGTGCAGGATATTTATTTTCATTTAACTCTTTCAAATAATGTTTGGGTAAATATTTTTCGTCGCGACTCAAGTCTCGCGTTCGCTGTGTGCCTTCTTCTTTACCAATGCACATTGCGCTTATCTTGTTTTTGTTTGTTGTAAACTTACTTTGTTCCTTTCACTTTTTTTTTTTCCGCTTCTTGTCAATTTCCTATTCATTCCTACTCAATCTTCAAATGACCCCCTACCCGTCTCTGGTGCCATGTTTTAAGAGCGAATTGCCTAATGGACTAGCGGTGGAGTTTTTTACTTACCTTTTGCTCTTTTTTGCTTTTTCCATCACGACAGGGAAACTCTTTCCACTGCCACCCTCCACACCCTTCTCTCCTTTGAATCAACAAAGAGGACCGTGAGCCTCTCGTGCGCAATTTGGCGTAATGGCGATTATAATACGTTGTATAATTTTTATTTCGTCAAGTCGTTACCTCGATTATCGCTCTTACTATTTGATGCTTAATTATTACAAATTTTATATCCAAATTAAAACACCCTATTACAATATTTACATCTATACATTTTAATTTGTGAAAGTCTCACTTGATGTTGTTTTAAAGTTGATTTATAAACTATAATGTATGCTTTTCAGTGAAGCAAGGGTAATGTCTAGCTAAATCTAATCCCATTAGTATACATAAGTTCTACTCTAAATCTATTCCTAATCTTATTCAATATGTACATTAATCTTATTTAAAAAATCCTTCTACAATTGAACAGTTCAATGTTTTCTACATTATCATAATAATATTACATATTCTTTGCCTCTGTTGTATATTTCATATTCTAACTCTAATAATTATTTTCAATATAAATAATATCTATTCTTAATCTTATATAAATTGTTAGTAGCAATTCCTTCGTAATCCTATCATCTTATTTCATAAGTCTCTATCTTCTTTTATTCATTGTATATTATATTTCAATCATGTTGAGTCCTCTATTATACTCGCTCTAGAACATATAAAATGTAGATTGAAACCTAGAGTCTCAATGCTTGAATCGGGAAGAATGTGAGGCATTCTGTGCGTATCTTACTTAGCTTAGAAAATAAATACTACCCATTTATTTTCTATATACATCTGAAAATAACACCGCGTGAAACGGGAATAGAATTCCTAAGGTTTGAGGTGGAATTTTTCTTTGTGACTCCATAAAGTGATTTTCAATAGTGATTCACACGGAAATTAATTATATGAGTTGTAGAGGGAAATTTTTTATATATAATAACAAAGTACAAAATGCTCGTTTTGTAATGATATGTCAGCGAGATTGAAGATAACTGTTTGAAATTTATAGGATGATGATGTGAGCATAATTGATTAAAGATATGATTTAAGTGAGTGAATAAAGTTATGAGTTGAAATATTTTATCTCTAACTTGTAGAATTTCTAGCTCAAGCTAACCCACTACGTATATATGAACTATAGGCAGGAAACTATATAATAGATAAGCGATAAGGTAATATATTTACAATGCTAATTACAAGGTAAAAATATGAATAGGTCTATGAACCCGAAAAAAGCGAGACATGAGGTGATATATCTCGATTATATATATAAATAATTTATAAATTGTAATAAAGGGTAGAATACTGTTTATTATATATGTACAATAATAATTTATAATTTGAAATATATAGAAGTTATAAGTATTATTTAACTGGCATATTTTTACCAAATAATATACCATATATATGAGTATCGCTCATCTATAATTACTGCTGATTTACCCTAAAGTATACGATATAACCTTTTAGATTATATATATGGTAATTTAATTATTACTATAATTATAAGAATTTAGTTATGATAGTCAGTAAAGTTAGGTGACGATTGTGTTAAAACTCAAATATGAATTATTAAGTAATAAAATTTATATATGATAGATATAATGATAAATTGCATTCCTAATATTTATAAAGTTATACATAAATGTGTTTAGAGTGTAAGAGTTGAAGTTAATAATCACAATGAATTATAATGATCTATATTTATGATAGTGATATTATGAGTGAATTATAGAATATATATATATTCATGAGATGCTATTATGAAGTTGATATATATATAAATTAAATCTGGTATCATAATTCACTAAATAATATAATAGAGTAAGATAATATTAAATGTATATAAATATATATATTAAATATATTATCGACTGTAAATGAAGTGATATATATACATGAACACATACTCTGTTTAGACTTAATAGTATGTCATAATAATAATAATATGAGTTATTTTAAGTGAGAGAATTGAGAATAATAATTATATAAAAGATTATATATATAAATCAAATAACTAAAGTAATAATTTAATTAATAAGAGTATAAACAAATATTATATATATTATGAATAATAAAATTAAATGGATAAAATAATAATATAAATATATACATTAATATATATAATGGGTAAAAGATATTATTTAATCATTAATTTATCATTAAATATAAATATATTAGAATTAAATTGTAAAAGATATAGAAATATTAAAAATTACACTTAATGAAAACATAGTATAATAAATATAATCAAATGAAATTTAAATAAAATTAATTAAATTAAGTGAATACACATAAAACAATTAGGTGCAAGATGAGAGTTATGTATATATTATAGTAAATTCAAACTTTAGTATAATTTATATAGTATATAGTAATTATATATATATACTATTATAATTAATCGATAGGCTAAGATTAATAAAGGTAAATAGTTATTAAATTAGACTAGTAGAGCAGTTACGAGTGTATTGTGTAATTGCACATATTAGAATTACAGTAAAAAGTAAAATAGAGTTTCCATTTAGAACTACTTTTGTAAGTGTAAGATAAAGTATATATTAATATAAATTATAGATATTATACTAGTATATATTTAGCAGTGTTATTTAAGAGTAATAATATATTAATTAGAGATTAATATGATAATATATAGAATATTATAAGATATAGTAGATATATTATAAGTCAATTATAAGGAAGATATTAAGAATAATATATATTTAATAAATTTATAATATATATATAAAAGAATATAAAGGATTAATAAATAACGTCAAAAATTAGGTAAATCTACACGGCTATAGTATATAATTAACTATAGTGAGTATTAGTATATATTCAAGCTTATATCATTAATATACTAAAGAGATATTGATTTGTGTGTATTAACGGCCTTAAGTGGTTAAATATATATAGATATATTACTCTGATCATATATATATAATAAATTAATAATTAATAATTACAGAGCGTTTTATATTTAAAGATAATCACTGTTATAGAATGTTATTAGCAGAATGCTTGCCATAATATTCGTAAACACAAAACTTATAATAAAGATAGTGGTGTGTATAAATTAGATAAAATTTGGTGTATATACGATATATATATTGCAAAGTTATACATAATTATAGAAACTCTCAAATAGTTAAATATTTAAAGTCGAACCACTTTCATGGTAGCTTTTCCTCTCGTGTATAATAAAAACTAATGTCTAAGAACCATAAAATATTTGGCATTATTCAGTATTAAGCTTATCTCAATTTTGAACTTATCCCACTTATAACTCCAGCTCTCGGCTAGGGGTACAGCGGCAGAAAAAGTAAAACAACGCTAGAGGTCTAAGTAGAGTATAGATAGAGAGTTTTAGTAAATAAAATATAAATTAAATTTTGATCTTGAAATTACTGTCATAACTATCTAACTTCTTACTCATAACATCTCTCACACTCGTGATATAACTTACTCAAATACCCTGTGACTTATCCTCTTCTATTCTTCAATACACATTCAATTCACTCATTACTACTCCCGAATTAATACACTCTTAGTGCTATTTACATTGCTTCATCATCTTAAATGTCTACATCTTTCCATAAGATATAACATCTCACACTATCTCATCTTACCTACTCTCATCCAATAAACTCTTAAACGAACTATCATCCTAATGCCTCTCATCGGTCTCCTCCTCCCTTCCCCGTACTCTAGAATCTACCGATTACTCTTCATCCCTAAAATAGTATATATTTAATTGTCATAGTTAATAAGCTCATGCCCACAATGATAGCTTAAGCTATAATTATGATATACTTACTTATAAACATTATTTATAATCTCAAAAATAAGAGAAGTAATTTTTACTATTAAGATTATTTTTACTATTATTTATGATTTTGAGCAAAATTGATAATTAATATAATTTTTTTTTTGGAAAAAATGAGAGATTGTTTTGCTTATTATTACTCTTAACTAGTAATAAATCAATTTATACAATGAATCATATTTGAATCATTTACGAAAAAGAGATGAATCAAAGAAGTTAAGTGAGACTTTTCTATTATTATTTAATTTATATTTATGATTTATTTATTGTATAATAATATGTACATTTTTTATTATTATATACTTATATATTAACTTAGTAATTTAATAAATATTATTATCCAATTTAATATTATTTAAATGACGATATATACCACAAACAAAAATAAGAAAAAATAATCTAAAAAAAAATCTAATCTTTAATAGAACTCTATAGTTTAATTCTAACAACTTTTTAATTACTGCCCACAATATAATAAGAGCAAATGATACCGCTAGGACTAGAGTAATTTCTTAATTATAGAACAAATATGATAAATTAATAAAACCCCAATTGGAAACTATAAATGTATATTAGAAAAGCTTACTGCAGAAAAATAAAAGAAAGAAATATCAAATCGATTCAACAGAGACGAGCAGGAAGAACCGGTTACAGACAACGGTTTCAATAATATTTAATATATATATATAAATATAGAATATATATATAAGAGGATAGATATAGATAAAATATAAAATGAAAGAGTTATAAGAGATTTAAAAGACGGAATGGAAGATATTTAAGATATATATATAATATATATATACTATATATAAGTTATATATATACTAGTATAGTATTCAGTATATATATAGATATATTATATATATATATATATATATGTATATATAAAGTATATATATATATATATGAAAGTGAGGTCTTCGAATATAAAGATGCAGATGACTTCTCGTCGATATTTTAATATAAATAATGGGCATTTCCTTTTTTTCTTTTTTTTTCTTTTTTTTCTTTTTTTTTTTTAGAAAAAAAAAATAATAAAAAATATTTTTTAAATCTTTTTTGTTTTATTTTTTTGATCAAGAGAGCTGAGCACAGGAAGATTTTAACTATATAATGACAAGTGAAGTCCCTATTTATAAATTGATGTTTTTCAATTGCTTAGTTGATTAGATTTCGACAAAAACATATATATATATAGAGTATATATTATATAGTATATATATATTATATATATATATATAGTATATAATATATATTATATTATATATACAATAAATTTTTTATACGTATAAACAAAAATATGATATTTTTTTATATATATATATAGTATATATATATATATATATAATATATATATAAAAATAATAATAATAAAATAATAATAATAATAATAGATAATAATAATAATAATAATTAATAATAATAAGAAAATAATAATAATAATAATTAATAATAATAAGTGAATAATAATAATAATAATAATAATAATAATAAGTAATAAATAATAATAAGTTATGGGAGTGACGCATCAAATGCTCTCCAACCCATCAACGTATTACAGAACGTCCAAGGTTGACCAAGAGCCCAGAGTTATCCATACCTTGATCAAGTCTTAAAAAATCTAAAACATCTCCAACAAACCCAAAACTTCCATACAGAATTCTTCCGCCCAAACAGTAATTAGAACTTACACTTCGCCAAGAGTTAACTCTCTGTCACCAAAGAATTACACTTCAATGACTTTCACTGTAATTAAAATATCAATTAAATTATTAAAACTAGATCAATAAAAAACACCACTCGCCCATAACAAAAAAAAAACAGAACAAATTAGACAAAAAAGCTGACTGGGAAAAGATTCAGCTGATAGCATAAAGAAAGACAACTTGCCCCCTCTGAACATCACCAACACCTCACCCTCAACAAATCTATCCAAAAACCTCACTACCTCGAATCAAAAGGTTGTCAGACCAATATATCCTCGAAAGAGCATACTCTTAAACAATACAAAAAACCACATCAGAAACCTAAATCAAACAAACCAAACACGCACATCTTCGGACATAACACTATGTTCACCAAATTTACACACAAAATTTCAATTCTTTACACAACTAGCAATAATCAAAAACCCCACCTCAAACAAACAAAAACACAACTTAGTCATACTACAAATCAATATAAACAACCTCCAAAATACTAGCAATACCAGAATGTGGAAAACAATAAACACCCTGAAAAACTCAAACAACTCCCAACCAAGTACACACGAATCCATCAAAAAAACAAAATTCACAAAAATCACAAACCTCTAAACAACTCGCAAACACCATAGCTACTCACTTCTCTAACGAAAGCCACAAACCCACTCATCCCCAAAACAGGAAAATTATCAAATCCCTCAAAAAAATAAAAAGCAACCAAGACCAAACAGTACAAATAACCTTTACGGACCTAGAAAATACCATAAGGTCCCTTAAAAACTCTCCAGCCACAGGTCCAGACAATATCTGAAACAAACACCTTAAACACCTAGGGAATACTGCACTAACCCAACTGGCACAAATATTTGATAGCTCCATCAGCTTAAACTTTATTCCCCCATTTGAAAAAAAAAACAACCATAATACAAAAGCTAAAACCCGAAAAAGACCCCTCAAACCTCTCTTCTTACCTTCCCATATCACTGTTTTCAACAAACTCATCGAAAAGCTCATCCTGATCAAAATTACACCTCACATCCCCAAACAAAAGTTCCAACACTGTTTCCAACCATAACTTTGTTCATAAACATCATCCAACCCATAATAAATGGCCTAAACTCCACACCTACACACAAAAACAATACTTATCGCAAACGAAATCAACAAAGCTTTCAACACAGTTCTAAAACACAACCTAATAGGCAAAAAAAATAAACTCCACCATCCCCACAAATCTCAAAAAATTTACATCTAACCTCCTATCAGGAAAAATACCCCAAACTCAAATCAACAACAATAAATTTCGCGCAGTGAACTTCAATAATGGAGTACCTCAAGGAGCAATCTTTTCCCCACGCTTTTCAACCTATTCATTGCCGAACTCCCGCAACCACAAACAGACCACACCAACATCATAACCTATGCAGATGACATCATCATCGCCACTGCACATCAGAACCAAAACACTGCCACAAATCTGACACAACAATATATTAATCTAATCCTAACATGGCTAATCAACAAACTCACCAATCAAATCATCAATTACTCTATTCACTACAGATCTACAACAACTCGGAACCCTACACCTCCAAATCTACCTAAACAACACTGCAGTTAAGCTAAACAAAACTCCAAAAATTTTAGGCATAACACTCGACATTCATTCTAATTTCACAAAACACACTGACAAAAAACTAAATATACTAAGAATCGTAGCCGATTCTGATATCACTAAAAATAAACAAATCACCACTACAATCTACAAACAATGTATCCTTCCAACACTACATTACTCCTCTCCTCCTCTCCCATATGACACCCACTCCTGATTAAAAATATGAAAAAAATTACAAGTATAACACAAAAACGAGACACTCAGAATAAATAACAGGATTCTCTCAACATCTCCCCAACAACATCAACACGAAGAAACAAAAATTTTCTACCTGCATAAACAAACACTTAGAGAAATTATAGACAACCGCAATACCTGTTGTCAAAACTACTAATACCCCAACACCCATGCCATAATGCCCTCTCCAATCTCATCTAATACAGACTTAAACAACCCTCCTCCTCTCCAGCACTACTATATAAACAAATCTTAAACAATCATACCACCTACTTGACAAAAAAAACAGCATACACTCAAACATAAGTTCCACACACTCCTAACCCGGAAAAACTACCTAGAAACAGACCAGCCTAACAAGATAAAAGAGCTGAACACGGGATGCGCGACCTGAAATAGCTGAGAGAGCGAGAGAGACCCACAGGAAATTCAACTCATCTCTCATCAATAGAAAAACACCTATTTCAATCATTACTGTACAACCATACTAAGATTTCGGTCACACATTTCAAATCTCATAATAAACAACATTACATATAAACGTTGTCATTTCATACTATAAAACCGAAGGGAACCACGTCCCAATCACCGTCAAATGTAGGCCTGATACTATTGAAGCTCTACAGAAAGATAATACTGACACTTGTTCTCATTCATATTTGCGCTCACTCTATAAAATCAATGATCATAATAAACTGACTCAACCCAGGAGTACTCCGTAGTAATCTCCTTTAGGAGTCTGAAATACAAATAGTATGTCAAGCCCTAGAAGATCTATATATGAGACAAGCTGGCATGTTGATGAGGCAGGGAGAGCAATAAAAAAAAAAAATAACTTCCCTTGGCTAACCTATTGTAAGGCTCTCGTAGTGTGTAGCGGACATACTCTGTGAACCAGAATTCTAGGAAACATCGAAGTACCCAAGTCGGTTGAAATGTTGAGAAAAAGCACACCTCTGTTATATTATTTAAAATAAATGTTATTATATAATAAATTATTAGCGTATAATATATAATAATATATAAATACCACTTAGGTGCAGTTTACATTCTTTTGTAATAGCGCATATATATACCTTGATCATCTTAGCTCACTCCTATGATATTTTACCATTTTTGTGAAGTACGTATATCAATATATAATTTATATATATTTTAATTATATTATATACTATATATATATAATATATAATTATATATTATATATATATATATATTAATATATATATTATATAATATATAATTAATATATATTATATATAAATGTATATATATATATATATAATATTAATATATTATATATAATATATATATATATTAATATATATAATTATATATATATATATATATATATAATATATATATAATATATATATACTATATTATATTATTTATATTAGTATATATATAGTATATATATATATTATTAATTACTATAATTTTATTATTATTATTATATTGTATTATTATTATTAGTATTGATTATTATTATTATTATTATTTATTATTATTTATTATTATTATTATTATTATTATTATATTATTATTATTATTTATTATTATTATATATAATTATATATATATATAATAATATTCAGTATTAATTATATATAATTATTTAATTATTAATTCTGTTTATTTAATTATATTATTTTTATTTTTAGTTATTTAATTTAATCTTAAATTTATTTATCATAATATCGTAATTATATATATATCATTTATATATATTCAATTTAATTATATTTACATTATCTATATCATTATTATTACATTTAATTATATATATATATATAAGTATATAATAATGAGAATGACTATAAATCATCATTTCATTTTTTCAAAGAATCCACTTTTATTGTATCTCCCTACAATTTCTTTTACTCCATAATCATTATCATCCAACTCAACTCCGATCAATCATATATTACATTTGTTTCAAATGATATTATAACATTCTTTTTATTTAATCAAATTCTGTACTTATAAATACTCTCACTTTCTTAGATACATTATTATAGAGAATATAAATGTTAGATCTTATATTATACCAATTCTCCTTTCATTATCTTCATATCCTTTTATCATTAGCTTAATCTTATCCTTATTATTGCCCCTCAATGTGATTTATCCAAAACCAACATGTGACATATATTTTTAATATCATGTAAACAAATTCGAAGCTAGAAACATCATCTCGTCTTGCTTGATTGACTTAATGCAATACGCTAACATACCGTATAGTCATAATTTTAGATCTGGTTTATCTTGAATGGCTCATGTATTTTCGCGAAACTTTCTTTAAATACCTCCTACAGATTGTCTTGTTTCATCTAGAATTATATTACAGATAATCTCTGATTTTTTTTATAGATTACATTTTATAAACTCTGAATATAGAGTATATTCCACACTTATCATTCAATTTTGTGTTGGGTTGGTTCCTTCCACAAATGGCTCAGTCATAATTTCCCTTAGCATATGCCCCGCTGTGTGACGCTTATATAGGTATTTCTTTTGTGTAATTGACTTTCAATTCTTCTCTGTTACTTAACTCTATAATACCTTTTTACTGAACTCCTCAACATAGTACCATTCTTCTCCATGTTACTTTTCACAAGTCTTCGAATATCTCTATCCTCCGTGTCCCAGTTTTTTATCCGCTTACCTCACAAACTTTGGAACGATATGCTTCATTTTCGATATTTTGTTCTTGACCATGTGGCAAACACGTGCGTGGACGCTGCTAGAACGCTAATTTATATCTATGAACTTAATATATATTATAAGTTATAGTTTGACATCTATTATCATGGTCATTGTTCCTAACACTCTACTCATCATGTAGCGAAGAGAATACATCTGAACCATATGAATTCTATTAGCATCTGATATATTTTTTAAGCATTGCTTAAGATACCCACTTCTCTCTAGCCTTTATTAGGCTAAACATACAATGTATAGATATTGGATTATATATATATATATATATATAATATTATTATATACAATACTTCTACACTAGCTTAAACTAATGTTACTATAATATATCATTTATATTCATACCCTCTCTATTTCTTATTCATACTATATATATAAGCATAATAAAACTATATAATATAAACAATAGAAAATTTTATCAAATTCAATTAATTCAGTCGCTTTGCTGGAGATATACTACTCTATATATTCGTATATATAGTTACTTATAAACTGATAAACGCAGGACACATATCCAAAATATACTATAGGGGTAAAATTGTTGTAATAGCTCGCAAATAAATAGACATTTAAGAACATATTTAATTTACTTAACAGGTGGTGTGAGTAATGTCATTAAACTTTATATGAGCTTCAAACTAATATAGTAGTAGAGTACTATGTAATAAGGAGTGTACTACTAGTACCATAAATTATAACTCAAAGATTGAGTGAGAGGTGTGCCTCTATTAATTTTATACTGAATCGAAAGATATCATTATTGCTCAATTCAAAGTGATAGTAATCCACTTTTTCATTATTATTGTTACCTCCCAGTTTACTAGGATTACTAATACAAATTAAACAGTTATATTCAATACCGCTCTATATATATATATAACACAGCAAAAATGTCACATCGCGTTAAAACAAATGACATAGAAGCCTTTCTCAATATGATCAGCTCCTACTTTTATTGTAAAAAACTTTAAAAAAGTTAACTGCACAGTCTTGAAGACCTCTTTGTTAAAGTCACATCTCTTTTAAGCAAGTATACCGCTTTATAAAAGCAGCCATTATAAGTTACAATAAAATATACTTCAAAGCGCTGCTACTTCTATTATCTAAGTTTCATAATATAAATACTAGAATTCGGAAAGAAGTCTAGAGCACTATATGAAAATATGGTTCAGCATAACTAATCCCCCCTCTTTTAAGATTAAGATATAAGAGATATTAGTAGCTTATAAATGGTAGCTCTAAAAACTTAGTATACTATCTAAACGCTTTATCTTTTTTAAGAGTAATATATAGAGACATTTCATAAGAGTAATAATTCCTCATGTATTAAAAAAACATTTTACAAGTATAATAGATGACAAAAACGTTTTATTTGAATAAGCTAGTTAACTAATTTGTATAATTAATTACTTATTATATATACTCTAATTTATATCTGTTTCAATGATTATCTACACATTTTCTTAATTACGAAAATTAGTTATTATAGTGTTATTCATCTATAAACACTACTTACATTGATTAAGTTTATTATCTATTGAATTAATTATAATATTATATGTTAATTATTTATATTATTATTAATTTATTCATATTATTATATATTATTATATATTTAATGTATTTTAATATAACTTAATTAATTAATTTACCTAATTATATTATTATTGAATTCATATTAATTTAATGCTACTCATGTAATAAGTCTATAGCTATATATAATACTATGACTTTCACCAGATATATTTATTTATTATTATTATTTATTATTAATTATTATTATTATTACTTATTATTATTATTTATTATTATTATTATTATTATTATTATTATTATTATTATTATATTCATTATTATGTATTATTATTATTATTATTATTAAATATTCATTATTATTATTACTTATTATTATATATTATTATATTATTTATTCCTATTACCATTATCAGTGATATTATTCATTCCTATTAGTATTATTATTATCTTATTATTATTACTTTTTTATTATTTTTAATGTTATTAGCAATTATTTATATATATTATTATTATTATTATTAATTATTATTATTATATATTATTATTATTATTATTATTATTATTATTATTATTATTATTTATATATATTATTATTTATTATTATTATTATTATTATTCATTATTATTATTATTATTATTATCATTTACCATTATTCTTTTTTTTCCTTTATTCTTATTATTATTATTTATTATTATTAACACATCTTGAAACAAGGCTCTGCGGAGAGCCCTCTCATTTAGTCCAGTGAGAACGATGACTGATCCCTCGTAGACACACTCACATATTCTCTCTCTCATTCTTCCTTGCTCTCAAAGGTAAAAAGTCTCCTGCAACAAAACAATCAAACACGTCTTTTCTCGATGGAAGTCTCTAGTCGCACGCGCAAGCGTGATTAACCCGCCGGCGAGACATAACCATACGTCGAGAGTTCTCAAACATAATCTAATGAAATTACTTGGTGCAGCCAGCTGCAAATATACGTTCATACGCTACATCTACATACTTAATTATTCTCTAGTCCGGATGCGATTATTTATTATTGATTATTATTACTTATTATTATTATTATATTATCTATTATTATTATTATTATTTTATATTATTCATTATTATTATTATTATATTATTATTATCTTTTATTATATTATTACTGCTTATTAAATATCTATTTCCATATACATCTTTTCTCTTTTCTCAGTATACGTCCTTTACTACTTCTCTATTCATTCGGTATATTAGAAGTTTTTCTGTTATTAATTATTGGTGGATAGGTGGGCCATTATAACTATGAATAGATGTAGTGTGATATATCTCTGATTATTCCACGTGAATTATCTTAATTAATATATTCTATGTAATTTTCTTAATTATATTATAATTTATATGTATAGTCTAGTAATCTATTTGTCTGCATCTCTCAGAACTACGTCGCTCGTATGAATCTACTTGATCAGTATTATAGGTGAGTGGTGCACTTCTTCTTCAATTATTATTATTATATATTTTTTCATTAATATTATATTCCTATTCCATTGTTATTTATTTTATTATCTCACATTCGGTTAGATTTTCAAACACATTATTTTAGTGGTATCTTATATATAATTATATATTTTATTATTCCTTTTCTATCCATTCTTCGAATCAAAGGCGGATAAAAATATATTATTAGTTCCTTTTTCCTCATTTTATTATTATTATTATTATTATATTATTATTCTATTATTATTTATTATTCGATTATTATTATTATTGCTTATTATTATTCATTATTAGTTATTATTATTATATATTATTATTATTTATATCTATGAATAATGCCACGTTATTATTATTCATTATTATTATTATATTATTATTATTAATTATTATTATATTATTATTATTATTATTATTATTATTATAGTGATTATTATTGATTATTTATTCCTATTATTTTTTTTTTATATATTGCTGTTTATATTTGATAATACTTAATTATAATTCATTATTATTATTATTATGAGTATTCATTTATTCATTATTATTTCATACTCAATCATTCTGTGCTTGTTTCTTACTACTGATATAAAGTGCCACGCTAATACTTGACACATAGTGACACTATAAGTACTAGCATTCGATTACTCTCTCGTAGAATACATACAAGTATCCATATACTTATCAATATAGATATCTATCATGTTGATTATCCAATACCTCTGTATTCATTCAATATTGTTTGTGAATTTCTCATTATTATCTATTGATCTATTATATATAATATTTAATAATTATCAGCTCCTACATATGAACGCTTTCTAAAAAGTTTATCTCATTAAATTATTATTATCGTTTCAATGAAGAGCCACGGCATTAAAGATTTATATATTAGTTACTCCTCTACATTAGTCTTTATTATTATTACTATTATTATTGTTATTTATTATTATTATTATTATATATTTTATTATTATTTATGATTATTATTATTATTATTATTATTATTTCATTATTATTATTATTATTAATTATTATTATTATTTATTATTATATTTATAATATATTATTATATTCACTATAGATTCAATTATTATTATTATTATTATATTATTATTATATTATTATAGTGTTATTATTATTGTGTATTATAATTGAATCAAAATTGTTGTGTTAGGATAAATCTTATAGCTATTTCATTGTTCTGTGATGTTCTGTGATATAGTCACTAGGGTATTATTCATGTTACTAATATTTTATTGTTACATTTAAAATAATACAATTATTGTTACTATTAGAAAGGAAGAAGCATCTGGGGTAGTTGATGCTCAAAATGTATATGTTATAAATGTAGTGTATTCGCGGGCTCAAAGGGGCCACAACCGACTGTGTTGCAATCATGTAGCCCCATTTTCAGATAGAGTGAAATTGAATCCAATTTACATGATTTATTTGCCATTTTGTAAATGTTAATAAGATCTAGTTATATTTGTATCTTCTTAGTATATTAAAGGATAAAATTTTGTAACAACTATTCTGAATAAAAATTATTTGAATTATTGAATTATTATTAATTAATTATATTATGTATTATTATTTATTAATTATTATTATTATTTAATATTTTATTATTATTATTATTCATTATTATATTTTATTATTATTATTATTTATTATATATATTATTATTATTTATTATTATTATATATTATTATTATTATCATATTATTATTAATTATTTAATATTTGCTTTATCATTTGTAGTTGTCGTACCTATTTTAAGTTAATATCTAATATTGCCATAAATATGTATATTTATAATATATATATATATATATATAGTAATACTATATATACTATATATATTATATATCTATATACTATATATATATATAATAGTATATTATAATAATATATATCATAGAGATAATATATGATATATATATAAGTAGGTGTATTTATAGTACTATAATTATTTGATATAGTATTATATATATATATAATATATATATATACCCCATATATTATATATATATATCTCCTATATATATATATATATATATATATATAGTTAATATATATATATATATATATATAAATATATATATATTATTATAGTATATAGAGATATATATATATATATAATATACTATAATATATAGTAATATATGATAATACTTTAGGTATACGTATATATATATATATATATATAGGCTATATATGTATCAGGGACGTATACATAAGGTAGGCCGGGTAAATAAATTCAAATAATAAATTTTAGGTTCTTAAAAAAATGAGATAGGATGGTAAAAGTTATACTTAAACTTATAAACTTTCATATATTTAAAAAAAGGAAGCTATTTTTTTGCGTTCATAAATTAAAAGAAAAAACAAACCACAATAATTAATAGCTATAATAATAATTGAATTCATTTAAGAAATTCATTCCGTTCCTACTCTGATCTTACAAGCTAAAATTCATACTTAGCTACGGCACGACGATTGACGTCACATGGTTTCTAATTATCAGCTTATACGAACGGCGGTAGGTCTGTTTCTTACCTTATCGAAAATTAGAATATATATTATATATA
This sequence comes from Trachelipus rathkii, assembly GCA_015478945.1. Classification (NCBI taxonomy): domain Eukaryota; kingdom Metazoa; phylum Arthropoda; class Malacostraca; order Isopoda; family Trachelipodidae; genus Trachelipus; species Trachelipus rathkii. Next base: position 28,735 of record JABUQX010084876.1, on the reverse strand, counting down.
TATATATATCTATATATATAGTATATAAATATATATATACATAAACTATTTATATATATATATATATATATATATATATTGCAAATATATATATATATATATATATATATATATATTATATATATATATATATATATATATATATATATATAATATTATATTATATATATATATATATATATATATATATATATATATATATATATATATATATATATATATATATATATTATATATATATATATATATATATATATATATATATATATATATATATATATTATATATATAATATATATAATATATTTACCATATATTGTGTTCGCTATAATAGTAATTTTTATAATTAACTTATGTACTGCTATTAATTTTCCTATATTGTCATAAAAACCATAAACATCGAAAACTACTCGGGAGCAACCACAGTGGAAATTGAATATATATCCTGACAAATTAGAACACAAAAAGACATCTAAACTGAGCCATTTTTCTCTTTTCAATCATAACATAGGAAGGCTAAAACAACATCACAATGCTTTTCTGGACTACCAAAGTTAGCAAAGTATCAAACTTGACTGCATTGTGTTCACCGAAACATTTCTGAATGATCACAACAACGAGTTATATCCTATCTCTGGATGTATCGGAACAAATTTGATTAGATCAAACAAATGGGGTGAAGGTGGGGTGTCTCTCTTTTTAAAAGATGACATTGGAACATCCATTGGAGTCATAGTTTCAGTTTCGCTTAAAACATCTACTTAGAGACCTTGGCTATTCGCATATAAATAAAATCTACAAAGCTAATCTTAATGGAAGTCTATCGACCACCAAACTCCTCTAAAATATTGTTCATAAATACTTTTAAACTAGTGATTCAGACTCCTTTTCTCAATTCTATATTGTAATTCCGAGTGATTTAAATATAGACCTATCCAATGAGACCATGCAAATCGTGCCAACTCACTTTCAAACTTAATAATATTTAATTGTTTCTTAATTATATACAATGTTGCCAACACGCCCAAGCAACATTGCAAATAGAAGTCCGTCATTAATAGATCATATCTGGGGAAAACTTGGACTGGGACGTTAAAACTTTCATAACAAAGAGTGATATATTCAACCATTATTTATCAATGTTTCATAAATTTTTTAAAAAAGCAAAACTTAGAATTTTACCATTGTAAAATTCAGGCAAGATGATGAAAGACAAAGCTATAACGTTCATGAACAAAATGAATGAAATTGACTTTTCATTCATTTGCAGTGAAAATACTGATATCAACGAAAAATTCATTATCTTTTTAAACACATTAAATAAATGTTATGACAAAGCTTCCTTATAATAACGAAGAAATTTGGTGGTAAATAGAGTTCAAAAATCGTGACTAATATCAGCTCTACTCAATCAACTCTATCAACCAAAAACACAAACTATACCGAGATTACAAATTTAAAATTATACCATTTCAAGTGTATAATGCATATAATAAACAAAGCCGTTCTTAAGAAAGGAAAGAAGAAATATTACTCGAGCAAATTTCAAGATTACAATAAACACTCGAAGGTGATATGGAGTCTAACTAACAAATTGGTAAGCAAACATAAACACGATAAAGGAACTAATGGTACAAATGGTGAATTAACAAACAAGCAAAAGAAGATCGCAGACAGGCTAAATGAGTCCTTTGTAAACGTGGGTAAGTAAATCTTGAGAAACAAGGCTCCTAGCCAGACCTCATTCGAAACCTTCCTGCTAGACTACGAATCGCATTTTTGCTTTTATCATACCACAGACTGAGAAGTAAAGAAGGTAATAACTGGATTAAGGAACAAAAAAATATGATGTTCATTCTATCCCTAACCGCATCTTTAAATTCTTTGCTAACATAATAGTCACTTCTTTAAAACACTTGTTTAACGAATCATTTTTGAAAGGAATATTTTCACGTCTTCAAAATATCAAAAGTAATCCCGATACCAAAAATAGGGGACCAATCCCTAGCACAAAATTACAAACCAATAGCTAATACAAATATGGTTAGTAAAATATTCGAATAAATAATATTCAACCAATTAACGAAATACTTAACTCAAACAAGTTTCTCAGCCACTCTCAATTTAGTTTTAGAAAAGAGCGTCCAACATCTGATACATTTATTTGTCTAACTGAAAAGCTATACAAAAACATAGAAAATAAAGATTTCTCCCTGCTATTTATTATTAATAGATTTTACTAAAGCTTTTGACATGACTCATAATGAAATACTGTTAAGTAAAATGAACAAAATGGGCATTGAGGGGACAAACTTGCAATGGCTTTAAAGCAACGTAAAACTAAATGAACACCTTCAAACACACTTCAAGCAAGAAATGGGGTACCCCAGGGCTCAATTCTGGGTCCATTTCGGTTTATGTGACATACTAATGACTAATTCAACTCACATGACGCTTTTCAGTCTCCTTTAATGCTGATATATCCATTTTAATAAATGACAAAAAATGCCGAATCTCTTTCTCTCTCTCTCTCTCTTTCTCTCTCTCTCTATTTATCTATCTATCTATCTATCTATCTATCTATCTATCTTCTATCTATCTATCTATCTATCTATCTATCTATCTATCTATCTATCTATCTATCTATCTATCTATCTATCTATCTATCTCTCATAACAGCTGACACCTTAACATAAATAATGAAATGGATAGACACAAACAAATTGTCACTAAGCTTACATAAAACATCTTATATTATTTTTAGCAACACATCAGTAGACAATTTCAGTATCAAAATTGCCGAGGAGAAACTACATAAGGCTAACAATGCTAAAGTGCTCTATATAATAATCGATGAAAAACCGACATTTAAAGACGATATTAAAAATCTAGTCAGCAGATTAGCTAAATACATGTATACATGATAATAAAATTAAAAAATATCGTTCCTCTTCTCATTCTTAAGAAGATATGCTATGCACTGATACACCCTCATTCTATATAGCTGTTCTACCTATACGAAATTACAAATAACTCTGTAATCCATCCTGTAATTGTAATTCAAAATCGCTTCATTTTCCTCATTAGCACTTCGAGGGATACTTAAAAACTAAAAATATTGCAATTTAAAAAGCAATCTGTCGTTACTAAAATAAATTCAAAATCCATCCAAAATAATGACCTGCATTTCTTGGTTAGTTAATTTACGCAGTAACCAAGCAAGGCGCGAAACAAGTCAAAAAAAATTCACGAAATAGTGCATACATTAATTCACAATTCTGTCGACTTAAAAAAAGGTCACAAATCGTCAGCTAAAGAGCAGCGAACTTTACAACTTATTAGCACAAGAAACTAAAAACGAAAACCTTATCAAATCTTTTGCAAAAAAAAAAAAAAAAAAAAAAAAAAAAAAAAAAAAAAAAAAAAAAAATAAAAAAAATAAAATAAAAATAAAAAAAAAATAATAAAATTTCTTATTATCTAAACCAATACTATTAAATAATCAAATTAGTGTTGCTTCCTTTGAAAAATATTAATATTTTTATCAGCATATAAATGGCTACTACTTCAGTACCTTGAATAATAACAATTCAAGATTATGACAATGATTGTTACTATTATCAGCCTTCTCAATGAAATAATTACTACGGCTACCATTCACTATTAATTAACTATTGAAAACATTTCTGCAACAATTTTATTCATTTATATATTTATTATTATTATTATTATTATTATTATTATATTATTATTATTATATTTTAATTATTATTTTATTATATTTATTATAATTATTTTTTTATTATTATTATTATTATTAATTATTATTATTATTATTATATTTTATTATTATTATTATTATTATTATTATTATTTATTATTATTATTATTATTATTATTATTATTATTATTATTATTTATTATTATTATTATTATTTATTATTATATATATTATTATTATTATATATTATTATTATTATTATTATTTATTATTATTATTTTATTTTATTTTGTAGTATGGTTATATAGTAGTAGTAGTAGTAGTAGTAGTAGTAGTAGTAGTAGTAGTAGTAGTTGTAGCAGTATTATTATTATTATTATTATTATTATTATTATTATTATTATTATTATTATTATTATTATTATTATTATTATTATTATTATTATTATTATTATTATTATTATTATTATTATTATTATTAGTTTAGTATTATATAATTATTATTTCTATATTTAATTATTATTATTATTATTAATTATTTTTTATTTCATTATATTATATTATTTATATTTATATATATTATTTATTAGTTTATATAAGATTTGTTATCTTTAATTAAATTTTAGATTTATGCTATTTTATTATTTATTATATTATTATTATGATTTTTATTAATTATATTATTGTTATTTTATTGATTTATTATATTATTATTTTATTATATTATTATTTATTATTTTATTAGTAGTATATAGTGTCCGGTATCACAAGTAAAAGAGAGTAGTAATAAAAAACTAAGTAGTGTAGTATTACAGTAGATGGACCATTGTATTGTCATATGTGATTTTATTACATTATTATTTTCTACATTAAAGACTATATATTATATTATTATTATATTATTATTATTATTTATTTTATTATTTTTATTTTATTATATATTATGATTATTTATTTTTATATTATCCATGATTTATAGTTTTGTTTGTTATTGTTATTGTTCATATTATTATATTAGTTATTATTATTATTATTATTATTATTATTATTATTATTATTAATTATTATTTATTTATTTTATTTTTTTATTATTAATGATTATTAATTATATTTATTAACATAGTAATAATTATATTATTATTATATTATTTATTAATTTTATTATTATTATTTTAATATTTATTTTAATATTATTAATTGATTATATTATTATTTAATTTTATGATTATTATTAATTGATTAATTTTATGATTATTTTAATATTAATTATTATTATTATTATTATTTATATTTTATATTTTAATTATTATTTTTATTATTGTTAGTGTTTATTTATATTGTTAATTATTATTATATTATTATGATTATTATTATTGATTATATATTATTATTATTTTATTATATTATATATTTTATTTATTATTATTATTTTTATTATAATTTTTATTATTATTATTAATTATATTTATTACTTTTTTTTTATGTTTTTTATTTTGTTTTTTACAATCCCGAATATTTTCACTTTATAATTTAGCAATTATTATCATTTCTAGTATTATCATTTAGATATTTATTAAAATCATTACTATTTCCAGTACTTTAACTATAGTTTTTACTAATTACTAATTGTACTTTAATTTCATAAGTAAGATTGCTGCGCGCCATTTTCGCTCTTCATATCTAAAGTATATTGCCATTAAATTTATTAACCCTTTGATATTATATTAATATATGTGTTCATTCCGTAGCCCCCTTTACATAAATTGTATAGTTTTTAATTGTTATCTATTTTATGTTATTACTGTATTTTATAATAACATATTAGTGAAGATAAACAAAGTAAACACATTTATACCCATAAAGTATTAAAGATTGTAGGATAAACTTTTCATTTTATTCTCTTTGATAGCTGTCCAAATTGAAAGTTGTAAATTATAACTTTTAAGGAATTGTTATATTATATCTTTTATATATTATATCATATATTTATATATATATATATTAATATATATAAATATATATATTATTAATAATATATATATTTATATATATATATAATATATAATTATATATAATAACCTATATAATATATATATATAAATATATTATATATTATAATATATATTAATATATATATATTATATATCTCATATATATATTTATATATTATTTATATAATATATTATATATTTAGTATATTATATAATATATATATATAGTATATATATATAATTATATATATATAATATATATTTATACTTATAATATATGTATTATATTATAATATGGTAGTATTATATATATATTATAATATATATATTATATATGTATATATATATATTATATATATATATTTTAATTATTATAATATATAATATTATATATAAAATAATAGATAATAAAAATATAAATATTATTATATATATTATATATTATTAATTTTTTATATATAATAATTATTATAATATATAAATTAATATAAATATACCTGACCCCACTTAGATACCCCTACCAACCTCACCCATAACAATTCTATCACATAGTCCGTTATACAAACCATCCACCACACACACCCAACCAACCACTATATAACACACCTACAACACATCTAACAAAACCATAACTACAAAACCAATAATACACGATCCGCCATTCCACAGCCCATACCTAAATTCTACGTTTTGATATGTATACTCACCCCCAACTATATCTCACTCCCAATCATAATACCCCACCCAATAAGCAAACACACCAACATAAAATACTGTCAAACAATACCCACCATAATTACGAAACAATCTATCATATATAATATCTAAACCACACACCACAACCTAATTATACTACAACAGTATATTCCACATACACTTTATCAAAATCATAACCACCCCGAACCATAAAACTCCAACCCCTACAAATTCCACGATAACTTGCACGAATTTCTCAAACCCACACAAGCAAAAACAATTTCTGGCATATATGCCCCATAATATGTCTAGACTAATGCAAGGTTAAGGAGCTATTCACAAACTTTAGATAACCAGCACCGCACCACACCAACCACCACACCTAAACACTCCCACGCCACCACAAACCCAAAACCAACTAAGAAATCCCCACATAAATACCACATTAACCACCACCACATCATACACCAACCCATACAAAAGCACACCCACAACCCTTAAACATCCACCGCCAATAACCTAACGCATAATAACAATATATTACTATAATGATACTATATATAACTATATTAAACATACAACACCACCCTCATCATCTACAATAAAAATCCCAACCCGGCCAACGGCCTCAGCGCGACATTCAATACACCCCCGAGACACCCACAAAAGTATGTAAAATTACTACACATGTGACCCCAAACTTAATTTAACCATCACTAACAACACCCAACTACAACACTGGCCACTCAACTCACTAACACACCCAACAATCACACACCCCGACCACCCAACAATCCTATCCAAGTTGTTATAAGGAATAAAATATCAATATATATATAATATTTTATATATAATAAAATATAATAATATTTTTTATATATTTAATAATAATATTTATAATAATATATATAATATATATTTTTATAATCAATAATTTATTAAATACACCAAAGACACAAACTACAACATTACCACACCTCCCACACTAATACTACACCCCAATAATATCACAAACACCCCTCGTACAGCCCAAACTACATACATTCAATATATCACATCCAATCAAAAATAACCACCAAACTATCATAACCCTTAAACATCACCAAACATCCGTCAATAACCACATCCAAACTAAACACCACACTAAACCCTTACGACACGACGACACATCCACAAACCACCCAACACCCTAACATACATACCTAACCAACTAAACACACAACGCCAAATAACCAAACACATGACATCAATTATACACATATTTCAACAAATATAATCCTACATACACCAAGATATCGACCACCCTTAACTACATATCGCTACTAAAACACCTAACCACTGCAACAACGCCACAAAATCTCATCACCCTACAACTCAACTCTCACAACCAGCACTACACAACACCATACAACATATCCATTCCAACGCCTAACCATTAAGTAAATACCACCTCACTATATGAAAACAACACTTTTCTATCCATAAATAATACCCCCCACACTCCTTAACATACATACCTTTCACACTCCTACCCACCCTACCACCTAATACCCTCCCCACTAATATCTATTCTGTAAACTAACAAAGCAACCCAGTTTTAGTCAAAAAGCAAAGTATATAAGTTAATTTTTTTATTTGCCATTGTTCTTTACAAACCACAATATATCAACCTTTACCTCATACAACACCATCCTAACCTATCCCAAAAAAAATTTCTCCTCGGCGATCCAAACCTATAAAAATATTGTCCGGACTACGTCAGATTTTCTGATACAACATTCTCGAACATCGCAAACTCCATATATCCAACATTATAATCTTTTACCCCTCCAATCGTTCACCCCAAAAACACGCCACTGCTATTATGCCTTATATTACATTTAAATCCCACACCCTTACCAGCCACCCCTGACACAAAACCAAAAACATCACCTGAATAATACCTAGACATTTCACTTCACATAAATATTTCATTCTAACTTTATCCCCCCTCCATCTCATTAACTCACACCTATTATATATAACTAACCCAACATACACAGTACTCCCTCCTTACTACCATTCAAAACACAAATTCATCCCTACAACTTACACTCCCTTACATTACCAACATAACAATCGACCATGTATTAGTCATTATTTAACTTATCTTCTCAATACAACCCCCCATCCTCTATCTTTTACTCCTTATTATTATTACTTATTGATGTCCACCAATCCTACTACTTATCTAAGCACCCCATATTATTCATTACTTCTTATATATATTATTATTTTTTATTATTATTATATTATTATTATTATATTTATTTTTTTATTATATTATTTATATTTTTATTTTATTCATTATTATTTTATTTTTATATTATTTATTATTATTATCTATTATTATTATTATTATTATTTTATTATATTATATTATTATTATTATTATTCTTTTTATATTATTTTTATTTTTTATTATTATTGTTTTGTTTTGATTAAAAATATTGTATCAGACTATTATCGATATATATTATCATAATTTTATATTATTTATTACTATTTTTTAATTCTTATTATTTTATTTTATTAATTATTATTATGTATTATTTTTTATTATTATTATTATTATTATATTATTTATTATTATTATTATTATATTATTTTTATTTATTATTATTTTTCATTATTATTTTATTATTATATTATTATATTATTATAGTATTATTATTATTATTATTATTATTATTTTATTATTATATATGATTATTATTATATATTATTATTATATTATTATTTTATTTTATAATTTATTATTGATTAGCTATTATTATTATTATGTATTATTTATTATTGTTATATATACTTATTCTTATTATTTTATTTTTTGTTTTGATGAGTAATTTATAATCATATTATTTTTATTATTATTAGTCTAATCAAAATATTTTAATCATAATTGATTGATACTATTATTATGATTTTAATCATTTATTTTATTATTATTATTATTATTATTATTCATTATTATTTTATCTATTATATTATTATTTATTATTTTATTATTATTATTATATTATTTATATTATTATTTTATTATTATTATATCTATTTATTATTTTTTTTTATATTTAGTATATATATATTATATTATACATATATTATTATATATATATATAATATATTATATATAATTATATATTAAATTAATTTATATATTATATATTTATATATATATAATATATATATACCTTAATTATAGTGTAATTATATATACATTATATTATCATAGAAAGTATATAAGAAGAAAGATGACTAGTATATGATATAAGGAGAGATAAATAAGATGTTTATACGCTCCCTGATATATTATAAAAGAAATAATATATATATATATATATATATATATTTATATAATATATATATAGTTATAATTAGATATTGTTATGATTAGAATTGATATATATGTTATAAGTTGATATATAATAGTAGTTATTTAATTATTTAATAGTAAGATATATATTAATAAAGTATAAAATAAGATAATATATATATTATATATGTAGAATATATAAATTCGATAATATATAATATGGATAATTATTATTATATATTTAGATTAATCTAATATTATAAGTATAATATTAAATATATATTAGTATAGTATATGATGATAAGAGTAATAATAATATTAGTAATAATATGAATATATATATAATTATATATATGATTAATGATTTAATATATATATTATATGATATATGATTGATATATATTATATATTATAATATTAATTATAATACCGTTGGACCGTGAAACCATAAATTTTTTAAACGGGGGGTGGATTTGAGAATCATAATAAATTTAGTATAGAATATATATTTATTAGTAGTGATATATTATTTATAATATTTATTAATTATATGTATATATTATATATTGTATATATATTATATATGTTATATATAGTATATATATATTATATATAGGTGATGAGGAAAAGTATATATATATATATAGTATATAATATATATATAGATAAAAGGAATAGTAATCTTTATATTATTGTATATAATGTACAGAAATTTCGGTAATAATAAAATTGTTTAAAACATATGTCTGTCTTCACTTTTAATAAGGTAGAGAATAATAAAATAAGTTATCCAAAATTAAGCATATAGACGGTATCTTAGAATGAAAGTAAAAGTAAGGAAAAATATTGGCCTCAATAGTGTATAAGTAATGATAATGAATATAAAGTTAGGGTAATATTGAGGAATTACTTTCAATATATAAGGATGAATAAATGAATCTAAGACAGGTAATGAAAAAAAAAGAGAGTAGCAATTTTCAAATGCAAAAAGGATAATTTAGTATTTATATATAGAAAGAGTGTCATTTTGATTATTGATAATGAGAGGCTGAAATGGAATTAAATTTACTCCGTTGCTATATTTGCCATAGCTATAGTAGATATGTAGTAACACTTATCAAAGGCCTGTTCTGTTAGGGGTATTTTTGCTATTAATTCGTAATGATTTAAGCGTATGTATTTTGTAGCTGCTAATATAATTTTCTTATAGAGGATTAATATTTTTTGGCCATTTTAGAGTGAGGTAAATGCTAAAATCGTTAGCAATGATCATAATGTGATTAACTTTGTGATTCCAATTTAAAAAAACTAAATATTCGTATAGATAATTTAATGTGAATATTTAGATATACCGAATTGATATGTAAAATAACTGTTTTACAAAGATGAATTAAATAATGGTCTTAGATGTGTAACGAACTTCGTTCTCTAGCAGCTTTGTGATAAAGTAGTCAACTAGAATAACTGAAATTGATAATAATTGCCCTATGTCAATTTGTTCATTTTGTTCATTGATTCTTCAAAACAGATTATTATATTGCTTTATTCTCTTTTCATTAAAAGATTAGCAGAAATTCTGTTGGTGCAATGTTTCAAAATGTATGGATGGAATGTAATTCATCAATGTTTTGCTTGAAATAATCTTTGATTAAAAACATGATTATCACTGATTTTCATACACATGATTTTAAGAGCAGCTCCTCTCACTAATTTATGAAGACTGGCGATTAGTAGTACATAAGTAGTTAGAGTGTGAAGAGAATGAAGAAGTGGGTAAAGTCGGATAAATAAGACAATGATTATGAGACAATTGCTATCTGATAATATGCAGTATGTTTTCAATAAAATCTGTAGATTTTTAGAAGAAGTTTAAAATCTTTGATTCCATTCAATGCTTGCCTCTAAAATATTTCTTCATTGATCGTGAATAACAATACGTCTGTTACCTGTATTATCACCACTTGTTTCTTCCTTCGTATTGGAAGTTTTGCCATGGAGGATTTTGTTGTTTGGCAAATCTTTTTTTATTTAGTTTATATTAAAATAGTAGTCCACGTTAAAAATCTAATAGATTAGTAGCCTAGTTGAATTACGGAGGTGTGCATGTGCCATAAAATATTAATGTGTTGCAATTGAGAATCATAGGAGCTAAGCCACAAAAATAGTAAATTAATTGGTAGGTTATATTTATATTCTTAAGATTATTAATGATAAAAACTAATGGCCTAATGAGTCATATACTGGATTACGGTTTGCGCAAATTCAGGATGTCAATACATTATTTCCTCAATCAATCACATGATATTTCCTTCGAATCCATGGATCAAATTTCCTATTCAATAGTTTGATTCTATCAGTCAACTTAACCTTAGAAAATCTATTCGATCGGAGTAATACAGATATTGTTTCCTACATTTATCTATGCAATTATTATATACCCTTAATTTTGCTTTGATTAAACATTTCTTTATTTTATTAAAAATTAAAAATTAAAAGACCCAAGCCATCTAAAAAAAATTAATAGCTTAGAATAATTCGGGAGGTGGTTTGAAACCCTGAACACCTCCTTGTTATGGCCTTGCATCAGATTATATATAATAGTATATATATATAATATATATATTATATATATATTATATATACTATATATTATAATATATATATAATATATATATATATATATAGGATATATATATATATTAGTATATATATATATATAGTATATATATATATATATATACATTATATATATAATATATAATAATATATAATATAGTATATATATATATATAGTATATATAGTATATATATAATTTATATATTATATATATATTATATATTATATATTATATATATATATATATATATATATATATATATATATATATATTATATATATATACATATTATATATATATATATATAATATTATATATATATATATATATATATATATATATATATATTTATATATTATATATATATATATATATATATATTATATATATAATATATATATATAATATATATATATATAATATATTAATATATATATATATATTATATATATAGATATTACTATATATATATTATATATATAATATATATATATATCTGTTTAAATGTATTAGCAAAGAGCTATGATGATAGTTGATGATGAAACTTTGGGAAACAAAAAAAATTTGGTATATAGTATATATTATATATATAGTATATATATATATATAATATTATATTATATATATATTATTATAATATATGTATATATATATAGAATATGGATAGAGTGGGGAGGAATGAGGGATGTATATTAAATATAAAGTATATTTTAATATATTAAGAGAGTAGTAATTAAGTTAGTATTATAATTATATAAGTGTAGAGGTATTTTTAGGTAAGTATTTATATAGAGGGAGTAAGTTAGACTATGGTTAAGTTTGAAGATGTTAAAAGATAAGTAGAGGGGAGATAAATATTAGAAGAAATGGATGTTGAGGGAAGACTAAAGGTTAATCATTTATATGCTAATCTAAGACGCTCATATATCTTTACAGGCTAGGGAATACTAGTATAGGCCAAACGCAAGGTCTACTTAATATCATTGAAGATGATACGAAGACTTATCAGAGGTTATCCCAATAGGATAAACCACAAAGTAGCGGTTAGGCAAAGAATAGTTATTTAAAGAGATTCATGATAGTGGTAGACTGATATATATATGTAGCAGGACTGATATGTATATAATATGTATAATTTATACTATGATCTACATAACCTTTTATAAATAAAACTTATCATTACTAAATATATTATTAATCTCATAATACTCAGTTGAGAAGGCCGACATGAATAAAAAAAAAAATATACATGACACTCAAAGGCAACGAATAATATGTAAATATTCGAATACAATAATAATGATGTATTACCAAACTTAAAATTCTATTTGTACTTAAAACACTCGAAAATATATCTGTACTTTTTTCCTACTAGAAGAAGACAATCACAAACTTAATCTATTTTACAACAATAAGATAAACCTCAATCCATGATAATTTATTTTAATATTAAACTACTATATATAGTAATACGTATAATGTATATTAGTAAATTATAGATACCAAATAAAACATACTGAACACTCCTAATATAGTATATAGTATATTATAATATAGAATAATAGTAACAAAATAATAATATATTATATATATATTCCTAATAATATACTAGTAACTAGATAATAGTTATAAAATATACACTTAAAATATACACTTAAAATATAAACCTAAAATAAAAGTCAAAGCAAATGCAACTTATATAAGTATAATATTATTAGTAAATGATAAATAATAAAAAAAACTCATAAATATGAAGATGTTATCGTTTAAGATACGGATATTTATCCATTTTTTATTTAACTAAACGTAATCGTAAACAGATAAAGTTAAAATATCGGCATGCCCGATTAACTCTTAAAATAAATCGATAAATCGAAATATGATTCAGAATATTTTAAAAATTAATTTTCGATACTGCGCTTACAAAATAATTTATCGCTCAGTAAATATCGACATCGATATCATCGAATATTTCCGAGCTATATATATGAATCCGATTATCTATTTGATATTAATTATCCCACTAGTTTATAATATATTACTCATAAACTAATTATATTACCTATCTAAATAATACGCTATATAGATTACTTGATAATAAGGCTGTATATAAAACTGATAAATAGCTCACTCTCTATAAAATCAACTCACGAAAATATAAGTCTAAATCCAAAGGTGATATTTTTAGTTTGTTAATCACTGATCCAAGTACTTCAAACAAGTATCATAAAAAATCTAATAATAGATATTATAAACAGGAATTAAAATATCATTATATATATATACTGCGACTGAATAATAGTGCATAGATAACATACGATATAAAAATTAGACCTAAAATAAAAAACACTAGTATACTCAAATAATCAAAATAAAAAAAAATAAAAAAAAAAAAAATAAAAATAAAAAAAAAAATAAAAATAATAGATAGAATAAATAAATAATAATATATAATGATAAAATAATTATATTAATAGTACGCATAATCTCCTAAAACATCAGTATCTATATCATTTTCAATTCAGCAGTCCAGATTATATGCAGAGCAGACGCAGCTATGTAAAAGGACAACAGATAGAATATCAACTAAAAATTGAAATACATCTTATGTGAACTTAGCGGGGCAGTAAATCTATACTAGTTAAGTTGAAGATAAGTACAACGATTAAAGATTAAAAAGCTAACATAAAATACCAATAAAAATCAATTTATACAGTTTAAGGAGAAATTGTACCATGATACGAATGGTTTTTTCCATATTTTAACAACGACTAAGGAAATGATGATTAATCAGATTGATTGAACACCTTCTACAACAATATGTAGCTAGTTGTTATAGTAATACATGAATGTAATATTTATGTTTAATAACTTAAGCCAAATTGATATATAAATATATATAGTATAAATATAGGTATATAATGTTTATAAATATTATTATATAGATATATATTTAATTAATTAATTATAATTTATATAGATATATATATTATATATATAATATTAATTAGTATAAATAATAATAAAATATAATTGATATAATATTATATGAGATATAAAATATATTAAATTTATACCTGTATATTACGGAAATTGGTAACTGGCCGTTAAGTTATACTTTGTCCATTATATATGATATTTATTATATTAATATATAATATTAAGAAAAGAATTATTAGTATAAGTTAGAATATATAGGATTATAGTAATAAAGATATAGAGATGATTAAGTGTATGTAAGAATAAGGGGAGGGAGTATTAATATATATTATAATAAGTTAATTAAGGATGTTTAGAGAGAGAGAGAGAGAGAGTGGAGAGAGAAGGGACGATGAGGGTAGGAAGATATATGGAGATAGATGATAAGATAGAAGAGTGAAGTTGGATAGAGAGGAGAGAGAGAAGAGAGAGAGCTTTTTTTAATATTATTTATAAATATGAAGCAGTGACGAAATGAATGAGTTGAAGGGTAAGGAATTTGTGTGTGAAAGATACTTATTATATTCTCTTCAGTAGTCTTTCCGAACTTTGATCTAAGTTTTATTCCAGAATTAACAATTGAATGGAGTTTTGGAAGACTGTGATGGTCAGTTGCTAGAGTAAGGGCATGGTTGGATCCGTTAGTGTGATCGTATTAGGAGGGCACTTAGTGGAGAAGTTGTTTGAAACTTTTTTGGGTGCTAGACGATGTGAATAATATTATATAAATGAAAATATGGGTGTATCGTTATCACAGAATATTTAATACTCTATCTTACATTAGTAGTGTTAAATCATCTTGGTCTGTAGATTATTTATAAAATGATAGTTAAATTAACTAATTAGTATAATGAATTAAAATATTAAAAGGAGGAAGCGGTTGTTAATAGTGCAAAAAAAAATAAATTTTATATTTCCTTAACAATCGCCAATTAGATAACGGTTTTCTTGTAATTGAGTAATGGTAGAGCAGACTGATACTTGGACGATCTTGGAAGTGCTGGATCTTAAAGGGAAAAATATAGTTTATATGATGTTTAGTCATGAAAATGATGATAAATAATGTATTAAGAAGTTTCGGAACTGGGATGCCAGTATAGATGACGAGCCACATTAATTCATAGGAAAGAAGCTTGTGAGTGATTGTACCACCCAATACATACTTTTTATGAAATAAAGACTATTATAGAAATCGCTAATTTTAGTTAATTATTATATTTAGCGAAACAGATTCGTGAATCCGCCAGTCAGATGATTAGACTAGGTCGGGTTTCGGTATGTTAACTGTAAAACCAACTCACAGGACATGTGTCCTTGTTCCGGTATTTAGATTTTCTGTCATATGATTATCTTCGTCCAACACGTGATCACTAATAATTCACATCTCTCAACGGAGTATGCTCAGCAGAAAGTATAATCTAAGAGAATATCAGGAATGGTTTCTTCAGAGTTGGACTAGCCAAACAGAATCTTTTATAACTTGTCTCAGAAGTAAAATAAATGGTAAATTATAATAAGTATTTCATGAAAAAAAATGGATAAATATTAACATTATGATTTAGCTTATTTTTTAATTCTCTTTCCTTTTTTAAGTGTTTTGACTTAGATTTATTTGCGGTTACTTATTTATATATATATATATATATTATATATATATTTAATATATAATATATATATAAATATATATATATATATATATTATATATATTAATATATAATATATTATAGTTATAATAAATAATGGTAGTAGAGATAATGCTTAAAAATATAAGTTAATAATATATTAGTATATTATATATTATTAACTAAAAGGCCCAATATCTCTATATACTATAATATGCACCTAAAAGTAGGACTATAAAAGATTGGTATAACTTGGAGGTCTACTTCTCCGATACTTTTTTACTTATTTTGAAGGAAGCATTAAATTAAAAACGTTGAATACATTTTTCGGTCTAGCATCGAGGAGATTAACGTCGCATTTACAGTAAGATATTTTCATTGCTAACATAAACATAGAGGAGAAAGCATTTTTACTATAATGTTCCAAATTTTATTCGGTTCGCATTGATCCCATCATTTAGATCATCATGAATAACTGAATATAGTGATTTGAAGGTTGAATACTCAGAAGACAATAGATGACCTATGTAGTGTATGTTATGCCATGTTGATCCCTCCTCTCCCTATTTTTGGTTCCCGAAAACAGATAGTAATTACGAAAGAATCTAAAACCCCATAAATTTTTCAGGAGCTAGTAGTTTATTATTTGTATACACTGACATTATATGTCTATGTGGAGGTACGAACGATAATGAAGTAACGAAATATTGGGGAGATAAAGATGAGTATTTTCATCACGTTTTCATGTGGTGTGGTGATATTCGGATGAGAGGGGGATATAAGAGTTTTTTGTATTTTTTCACTCGCAGACCCTAAAGAAATAAATGTTTTTGATAAATGGAATATCGGACGACTTTTCGATATTATGTGAAACAAAGAAAATATCGGAAAATAGTCGGTATAGTCTGCGCAGAATAGAGAGATAGTATATCGCCCAAAAATAATCTTAGATGAATATATATCGAGACCGTCCAAACGACTCCGTCGAAGATAATCTGGAATTATATCGATATTATTTTTGGGCCATCCCTAATATCAAAAACAGTCATAAACAGGAAAAGTGTTGAGATCATCGTATCCATATGACTGGAGTCAAACTTCTAGAATAAAATTATTCTTTTCCTATTTGGAAAAGGGGGATATTTTTAAATATGATATTTCTCCGATCTCAGTAGTTGTTGATTTCTTTTTTAATAAACTTTGTATTACAATATGATTTTATTGAATGTACTTGGTATTATTATTTGTATTCCCTCTCTTATAGTGAATTATATTATATTGTTATTTAGCAATATAGATATTATAACATTGCCAGGTTTTCAAAACGGGAAAAGTTAAGGAATATATGAATAATAAATATGTAATGAAGGAGTTAACAAAGAAAAAATAGAATATAATATCAAAAGAAATAAATAATAATCAAAATTATATTATCATGATATATGCTCAAATAATAGGTGTAATAAGGGAACCTATAAGTAGTGTATATTTATATAATATATAATATTTGTAATTATATTAATTATATAATTAATATATATATATAATTAAGGTATATATAAATATATATTAGATAAATATATATATATATATTAATAATATATATATATATATATTATTAAATATATATGTATAATTATATAATATATATATATATTATATATATAATATAATATATATTTATATATATATAATATTATAGATTATATATAGATAGGTGATGATTATATGATTATAATAATAGATTCCAGGATGAGTAATGAAAATTATGAAATAGAAGCATAACATCGGAATTAAATATTTATAATGTCACTTCACTTTCCTCCTAATAGAGTGCATGGATTAATTAGAGTATTAAGAAGAAGCAAGTATTAGATGTATATATATTTAATTATGGTACACTCTGGGGCCAACAAAGGATTTTGCGCAGTATTAAACATTATTGTTAAGAAATGGTCTACTTTTATAAGGTATAACTTTTTGTTTGCCCTGATTCCAAAATTATGACGTCTACAGTTTTTTCCTTGAAGATGAAGGCCTCTATTAGATTTTGAGGATTTACAGAGGTTGGTACATCATAAAATAATATACTATTAAATAACATTTGACAAATATTTTAGACTCGTAAAGTATACGTAATTCACATAAAAAACACGAAAGATATCAAATTGTTAATGAGTAAGTAAATAAAATTGAGCTAATAGGTCAAAACATTTATTCAATCTAGTATATACAATGAAATCACAATTTTAATGAATTATAAAATGACGCTTATATAATGTCGTATAATTTAGATTGTTTACTTACTTGAGGGGATGCAGGGAATGGTTTGAGATGCAATGCACGTTTTGTAAGGCTCCATTAACCAATTAAAGATCTGCCATCATGTGAATAAATTAGTATCACCATCTTCCTTAGGTAATGCTTTCTTCCATCTAACTATCTATAGATATCTCTTGATTTAGGAACCGTCATCCACTTTGTATCCTCCATTACGGTATATAACATCTTATAGAATTATCCGGAACCGATCTAAGTGGACTTTATGTAGTAAAGTGAGGTACTTTGTGTAATGTTTATCATAAATTAGCATTGTACAAATATTATTTATTTTTCTTGAAGTACTGATAAAGCATTTTCTGTGTTAACAGAGTTTTCATACTATTAGTTATGTTGCATGATTTAAATGGAGTTGACCAAGATAAAGTTTTCTGAATAACCAAAGAACAGTAAATTTTGCCAGCCAGATGCATTCTAATATCTAAGTGATCATGGGTAAGTTATTGAATAAATTATGTTCATCCTTTGTAATTGTATTTTGTGTTCGAATTTGAGTGAGGCCGCTTTAAAGATTACACAATGACTGTTGAGAAAATTTACTCCATACTATCAAAACCCTGTAGAAATAATATCTGCATTAATTTATAATTTGAAAATCAATTTCACACTATCTTTTGATATTCTCAGATTGCCCTAACATTAGAATTGTTTACAATCAAGTTCTTAGTGTTGATGCTGGGAAAAGAAATAAATATATAAGAAGTAATCTAATGAAAGTGGTGGGAATTAATATTTTCGCCTGTCAACCTAGTGGGTTATCGTATGTTATATAAGTGAATATTAGATAGGCAGACCTACTTGTCAGGAATATAATCTCCTAGCAGGCCATTATTATCAACTTTTTCTCAATGGTCTTTCTTTATTTAGCACCTACTATTTTACACAAGCTATATGCAATTCAAGTATAAAAGAGGTTAATTAGGTTATATTCTCGCTTTGCTGCCCACTAGTAGATACGGATGTTTATGACCATCTACAAAATTCAACGCCCATATGTATTAAACCTACTGAGTGTTCATTATATATCTAGTATTTGCATTCTGCAAAGTAATACAAGTTAACTTAATTATTTTCCATATACTCATCATACTTTCAGTATTTGTTTGAAGGTGTACCTATTAGGAATCGATTATGCATAAAACTTATGCCCAGGTTCATAAATAAAACACTGTATCAAAGCTTCTCGTTGAACTTCACTATAAACAATCACACAATATTTACTTATGCTGGTCGATGGGAATAACCTTTATTTTCTATCAAACCAGACTCCTGAATTTGCGGTAGGCAGTCAGGGCCGTGTTACCATAACGGAAAGGGTAACCATACACTTCTAGATCGTTAATCATTATACTAGGTCTTCTTCTTCAATGAAGTATGTAAGAAAGTACTACCTCTCTTTGTCGTAAAAAAAGTTTATTATTTACAGTCAGGCCTTGTCAGACCAGTTCTTTTCATACTTAGTCTAGTAAAAGTATGCAAAAGTTCTCAGAATCTTGGTCTTGGTGAAGACTGATACTTTAACTCGTTACAAATCATTTGAGTCTCTTTCCTGCGAATGAGAGAAACTTGTTGCTGTTGTAGAAGTTACTTTCATTCTGAATATTCACTGGATCCATCATATCTGCACGTGTTGCACACAAAATCCTGGATGTAATTCTTCTCATGTCAGTAACCAATTTATGCTTAGGTCTGTGGAGTGTTTAAGAATGAAGTGAACACTCGGGATTGGGGAATACGTCGGAGTTAGTGGAAGAAGGTTGGTACTAGGTTGCCCTTGATGAATTCCAAATGTCCTTGGTGAATTAACTCGAATTTACGTTTCTTTATGTAATCGATTGATACCATTATTTCCATTAACCAAACATAAAGAAGTAACAGGTCACTGTTATAGGGATTGATTCTTAAGTTGTCTCCGCATGTTGCCAATAGGCACACCAAATTTACTTAAACCTTTTTCTTGTGACGGATCCATCTTTATTCTACTGACGTAGATTTTCGACCACACTGGATAAATGTTATACATGGACGTCATTAATTGGAGGAGCTCGAAGAAACTTATATAGCTTGGTCTCTGCGAGTTCATTCCAAATGGTCTTTGCCAGATTAAGTTAGCGTTATTTGACTTCACAAAGTTTGTAGTATTTATTTCTTCTTTGGTTACTACTTACGTGTTGCTCAAATATGTCGTACCACAGATACGGAAATAGTAAAGCAGGGAAATAATACATTGGGTTATATACAAACAGCAGCTCATTCGAGGAACAGGTACTCATTAGTGAGCTATGTGTCTTGATAATGTATAAGATAAAACAAGAATAAAATATAAGTTATTATATTAAAGGGTTAAGACTCCTTTAAAGTAGAAGATCAAGAGACATCAAGAATGAATTACTGTTAAAATAATGTATTATGCTAATGTTAAAAATGTAGATATTTGTATAAAGAGTAATAATCGGAACACACCTGCTATATCAAAGAACTAGAGCCTAAATATCTTGGGAAAACTGAACATGTCATTTCTGAAACTCTAAGCATTACTTACCCGGTAATGAATATAACTATATAAGTAGTAAAGGACTCCTTATAATAAGATAATAGAAGATAACGATATACAGTAAAAACTATTGACTATTAATGGTAAATAATGATGTGATTTTGTTATAAGCCACCTGTATACATGGAAACAGGCCCTGAGAATAATTCTACAATGCAAGTGTAGAGCCAATTACTTTGAATGAAATACTGATTGTCATTCTAGAAAATCAGGCACACATATAGGAATAAAAAAAAATTAACAATTAAAAAAATATAAGAACCGTGAATATGATACTATACTTATAAATTCTCGTAATGATATAATATCATTGGCTAAGCATAAAAAATAATTTGTATACATTAAACGCCCTAAATTAAAGTGACTCATTATTGATAATATCACCACATAAATGAGAAACTAAATGAATATGATATTATGAGTTGGTTCGTCTATTGATCTAGCTATTTCGTATCTTCCTTTCTCGAGTCACTTTCTCCAGACTTACTTAATAGATGCTAATTATAATAATTAATAATAGTATTGTACTTGTGTAAATTTAAGAGCTGTTATTTTTCCGTTTTGGGAGCTAGATTGGTCCAATTGCTTACTCTTTTAGGATATATGATGGAAGTTGTGAATGGCAGGAAGGGAACTTATATTATTATACATTAATTTACAATTTTTTTAAACTTATTTATAAACCATGAAGATTTATTAATATTATAAAGTATAGAAATTAGCAACCGAATATACACAAATACATTTTCTGGATTTACACATTTCTTGAACTAATCACAACTTTTCCTCGTTCAATATTTACAGAAAGACAACTGCAAACCTTAATGTAACATTCCTGATTGATTATTTCGGTGACCTATATGAGGGCTGATCCTAATATAAAATAGCATGTTCCCTTAATTATAACTATTCCTACTGTGCATTGAAAAACTTTATGTAGGTCCTCAACACTTACTAGGACTGTAAATTAAAAACATTAAATGAACATTTTTTCAAAAAATGAAGCTAAGCTAACCCTGTCCCAAAATCATAATATTTACTAACACTTCGTTCCGGTAAAAGGCCACATCATTAAATATCTACACACTAAACGTTATTGACAAAATAATTGCTTTCACATATAGATCCAACAGTTACATACCCCTAATATGTTACGCTAAACAAGGTATACCCTAAAAATTATCACTTTCGTACTTTAACCTATTCTCCAATAATAAATTCATAACAGTCAATTCATACATACATAACCTTTATAAAATCACATACATAAAACCTGCCAACAATTGACCAAAACGATGGACTTCAGGATTTATCACAAGTATAAACTTGGTATAAAGAGCTTGTGACAAGAGAAAGTATAGATAGTTACTAATGGTGTGAAACCAATGATTTCAATATCATGGAAATAGCTTTAACACCAACAGCAAACATATGACTCCTTTAAATATTGATATCAGCATACTATCTGATAGCTTGATGTACCCGAGATAGCAAAATATGACATACATAATTTAACGGTATCTAGTACGTGACTAGTACCAATCTTGATTCGCATGATATATCATTATATTTTCTAAAGCACTACAGATCAATAGGAAACTAATGGCGCGGTTCTGGATACTTAAGATGTCCCGAATATAAAAGATGTCCAGGTACGCCCAGAGTTCAACAATATCACTCTCAGATGGTAGACTAATCGAACATAAGGAGGAAATCCAGGAAGGTAGATGTAAATAACAATAAATACACGATAGCTATAGATGATTCCCGCAGAATCAAAAATGTCTATGGGAAGCCTGCAAAATGTTTTCAAAAAATTATTAATGGGGCTGGCTTCAAGTAGGAATGCATTAGATTTTAGGACAGGGTAATATTGGTTCGACAGTGTTATAAAGATTGGATGATTTAGTAAGATGCGGATGAGTTTAAAAATGTCCTCAGAAAAAGTATCGAGACGACTAAAATGTCCCTGGATTACCTACTATGTTAATGGACATTTTGGAACCAGCCGTGATAACTAGAAATATGCCGGAACACTTTAAGTGTCAAGATAAAAATAAGAATATCTTAGTTGAGATAATAAATAGTAAAATTAAATAAACAAAAAACTAAAAAAAATAATATAAAAATTTTAATTATATATGTATATACTGTTTACTACATAAATCCAGAGACGTTCATATCTCTGAATTAATTATTGTTACTTTCTATACATATAGATTACAGTTGGTTGACATGAAATTTTTGTCTTATCCATTCTTTTTTCAGTTGTTCATTAATATAGTACTGAAAGAATACCACAAAGGTGTATTACCGTAGGCAGAACGCAATCAAATATATCCTAGTATTGGATAAGTACCAGTTCAAGATATATACATAGTATATTAAAGCATAATATAAACATATTCGAATTACTACAAAACCTATGCAGTATCACCAAATATAATCTCTGCAAAGTATTTTCACTTTACGCGCCTGAAATTTCGGTAATATTTTGACGCAGTTATATTTTAAAAGGAAATTAAATTAATAAAAATAAACTCGTTCCCGATCTAACTCTTTCAAACGGTCTCATTATTCTTCGTCTCTCTTTTAAAAGTCGCGATATCTCAGCCGTATCGATGACTTTGTTTTACTCGATTCTTTTATGCCCCTAAAATACAATATATGATCATAGATTTGCATATATTATCAATTTTTTATCTGATTAATCGATTTAATTTGATTTTAAGAAACGTAGAATTACCTTCGAACAATTACGAGTTGGTTACTGCCAGTTTATTACGATTGTACGATTATAATTAAACAAAAGAAAAAAACCAAAAATTTCGGCAAACGAATTGAAATGAACAAGTAGAACAATCTGGTCAGAAATCAATAAACATTAATATAATAAAATATAATGTTAATAACGATGGGTTAATTTTAAACAATAAATATTCGAGTCTAATAATAAAAATTTACTATATTACTCTAACATTAAATATTATATATAATAACTTAACCTACCACCGGCAAAAACCTTACACATACTATAATGGTAAATAATTACTAAGTAAATCATCACTATAATATGATATACCCCATAATAAACATATCACACCAACCTCTCTCTCCACTGATAACTTCTATAATTACTATTAATATATATGATATTGTTAATATTATATATATATATCATAAACATAACTTAGTAATATATAATAGTATGATAATACTAATATATGATATATAGTAATAGATAGTTATTATATAATTATAAATATATAACTATATAACCTAATCTATCCTATCTATATGTACATTAGTTTTCTATTAATCCGTATATTAATATATAATTAATATAGTAAGAGAAAATTATAAAACCGAGATTCCAACATATATATTATATATAATCTAATATGGGACCAAACTTTATTTTAACACTTCGATCATCGAGTGGTGAAACAAATTTATTAACAACAGAACCACGTACACGAGAGTTGGAAAACAAGAATCTCTCTAGCCGTGGAGTCATTAACGATATTAGCATCGAACTCGTCAGCCTTGATTTCAGTTGAAGTCGTTGAGTTCACTTAGTACTGATACTCATATTAATATAGAACTATTATAATAATATATTAATTAAAGTAATATAATATGACTTATATAAGAAATCCCATGATGTATTTATATATATGATAGGTTAAATATAAATATATATGTAATTATATAATTATAAGTTTAATAGATATAATATCATGGATGCCCGTAATTATGGGTGGGCTCGAAGCGACGGGGAACAGATGGGGGACGTTTTCCATACCCTCAGTAGGGAGAGGGCGAAGGGAACCCCCGCTCTGACACCCAAATAGCCAAAGTAGCGGGTGGTTGTTCTCGGACGCCTTCCCGGAGATGGGGGAGTAATGTTACTACCCTATGTTCCCGGGATAAAGGCTGATGAGACCCCTCAGACTAGCTGCTATCGGGGCGTGTTCTATCACTTATTAGAGTATGGTAAATTCCATGAGTTGAATAAAAAAATATTTTTTTTGAAAAATAAACTAAGTGGCGGTTACCCCAAGGGTAGACCGCCCCGATTGCAGGAGTCGGGGTTCTCATGCGGCCTTTGTCCGGGGAACGACAAGGGGTTAGGGACTACTTTTCCCCCCTCCGGGGATGGGTCTCGGAACCCCCGCTTATCGTTGGTAATATTGCACGCGTCGTCGCTGTACAGCGTGGGTTCCTCACGCGTTCCCTCCCCTACGGTGGTATGAATGGAATAATACAGATCCCCCCATCTGCTATCCCCGCTTGCTCGAGACGCTCCGAATACTAGTGTCCGTATGAGTATAGGCCTTAATAATAATAATTTATTATTAAGAATAATTAATATATTAGTATTATATTAT
Source organism: Trachelipus rathkii (assembly GCA_015478945.1). Lineage (NCBI taxonomy): Eukaryota > Metazoa > Arthropoda > Malacostraca > Isopoda > Trachelipodidae > Trachelipus > Trachelipus rathkii. The sequence goes on along the minus strand of JABUQX010084876.1, from coordinate 2,467 downwards.
GAAGTACGAGTAGTGTAAAATACCTACTATATATATATTTTAGATGAAACATTATCATATAGTTATAATATATAATAATATATCCCGCTACTAGGGTGTTGAAAAAGATACAAACGAAAATGAGTAATATTACACTCATAATATGAATAAAGTTCACAACTAACTAATATATAATGAGATAGGAACGAGACACTAAATAATGCATAAAAAAGGGATAACAGGAATACACGAAAGGGAATAGGTATATTAAATAAGCGAATTATAATAATTACATAATACGAAAATATATATAATCAAAATGTATGAATACATAGAAAAACTAAGGAACTAAAACTAAATAGCAATAAGAATGAAATAAACAAAAACATCAATATGTCATCAAAAATACAAAACAACGAATATTAATAATTATTAATAGATCTAGTAATTTATATTATGATAATAAGATATATCTATATAAAATATATAATGATAATTAATTATTGTAATTTTCGTATTTGTTTAATTTTTTATTCAGATACTTTTTTTTTTATTGTAATCACTTGACCAAAATATAGTATTGTTATTCCTCTTCATTCCCTTTATTAATGGTTACTCGGGACACTTGTTAATATATATAGATATCCTCGAAATATTATTATGTAGTAAATAAATCGGATTACGATAAAAAGAATATCCCTAAATATCTCTTGTACAAATATAAATATTTTGTTAAACGTTTTCACGTAAGAAAGACCATTTGTAATCACTTGACCAAAATATAGTAAAATGTCCGAATCTGTAAATATGTATGGTTTCAAGAGCGGTTAAATTATTTAATTATTTATTTAGTTGAAATGTATTTACTCCCCTCATCGCCAAAAAATGTAAAAGAGGATTTCCTTGTGATATTTAACCTTGTAACTTCCTTGCAATGTTATGTTAAATTATAATAATGTAATTACCATTTTTTAAACAATGTTCCATAACCAGATGATTACGGTGTACACAGAATTATACCGTTCCCCGTTATGGCAAGAGTCAGCGGCTCTTCGGCTTCCGGGGAACTACTGGGGTAGGGTCTAATTCCCCCACGCTCCGGGATGGGTCTTCCAGGAAACCGCCCGCTTCTAGAGTATTTATGGGATTGTGTCGTCAGGGTAGGTGTCACTCTCCGCACCTTCCCCTACGGGTATTTGGAAATCGTCCCCCCCTTTCTGCTTCCCAATCGGACACTGCGAGCCTCCCTGATTTTTGCATGCGTTATTAATATGTAAGTATTTATATACTGTAATATATAATTAATATATATATAAATATTATAGGTATACTTGTCGACGTTTTTGGACACCATTACATAGAAAATTTTATTTAATTTGAATTTTATCGTATTTTTAGAACAAAAGATATCGGCGATTGATTAAGTTCGATTTATTTATAATTGTTATGGTTTTCGACGGAATTAATTGGACACATTCATGAGGAATAATGTTGATCGAATTCCCATAATGCTGTTTCGACAAATATGCCTGTCGACCTTAAAATGATGTCGGCGTTTCTCGTGACACTCTGAAAATCATGTAAATTTTTGCGTAGGATGAAAATGTTATGTCGAGACACATTTTCCACTTGTTCGAGAATTTATGTATAGTATAGCTCCTCATGAGTATAGTACCATTCTACCTAGAAGAGATAGCATTGAACAAGTTACGCAGAAAGGGAGATAAATTAGGCTAAGCACATCTCAGCAAGGTATTAATCATTTTTTAATTGATTCAGTAGTGAAATTTGTTTCAACCGAAATTTTTCTGATGTTTCTTCAAGAACTGATGTATTTTGTAAATTAAGTCCTTCAGAATTTTTTAAAACGTTTGTAATTGGAAGGCATAGTTTAAATTGATTAGGTAGTGCTCTTTGTTTCATAGGAATAATTTCTGATGCCTTTTCAAGTGCTAATGTATTTTGTAAATTAAGTCGTTCGGAATTTTTTAAGGCGTCTTCAATGGAAAGGCAATCTTCAAATTGATTCAGTGGTGCACTTTGTTTCATCGGAAGTTTTTCTGGCGTCTTTTCAAGTTTTGATATATTTTGGATACTAAGTTCTTCAGAATTTTTTAAGACGCCTGCAATAGGAAGGCACTCTTCAAATTGATTAAGTAGTGGTCTTTGTTTCATCGGAAATTTTTCTGATGTCTCTTCAAGTAATAAATCTTTTAAATTAAGTTCTTCAGATTTTTTTAAGACGTCTGTAATAGGAAGACACTCTTCAAATTGATTCAGTGGTGCACTTTGTTTTATCGGAAATGTTTCTAATGTCTTTTCAAGTGCTGATCTATTTTGGAAACTGTGTTCTTCAACATTTTTTAAGACCTCTGTAATAGGAAGGCACTCTTCAAATTGATTTAGTACTGCCCTATGCTTCATCGGAAAATTCTCTGATCTCTCTTCAAGTGCTGATGCATTTTGAAGATTAAGTTCTTCAGAATTT
>JABUQX010084875.1:15000-21329 GCA_015478945.1 Trachelipus rathkii | reverse complement strand
TGTGTTGTTATTTACGATGTTTATTAAACCAGCCACCGCACTGGCTTCCAGCACCGGAGCCAGGTACTGGACTCCGGACTCCTCTGTCTCTGAGATCCTCTCAGACTCCTCCTCCTCATTCTTCTTCCTTCCTCCTGCCTCATTCTTCTTCCTTTCTTCTTCTCTTCTCTTTCTGTTTTTGCATTCCATTGCCATTCCGTTCATTTCTACGGGGGGACCCCCATCCGGGGGGTCCCTGAACTCCGAATCCGTCTCCTACTCCTCTACCTTGTGCTCCAAGTTTCAGTCTCTACGATTATTTTGATTTTTAAGGGGCACGTCCCCCCTTACGCGTGGGGGACGCAGAGGGACGTAATCTCGTCTAAGACGAGATTACGTCATCATATAAGCTCACATCCAAATTTCACTCCGATACGTTAAGCCTAAACATGGTTTTCAGGACGATCTGACCTTGGCGCTTAAGGGCAGCACCCCTTTTAGGGTGACCTTACGGTCACCAAAACTCTCTGGGATCAGTTTAACACATAACATAGAACATATACAAGTTTGGAAAGCGAACCTCTATCCTTCCTAGCGAAATAGGTTGTCGAGAAAACTGTCATATATATATATATATATATTTATATATATATATATATATATATTATTATATAATATATATTATATAATATATATATATTATATAATATATATATATATATATATATATATATATATACTATAGGCCCTGTTTATGTTTTTAGACTCCGTCAGTTTTGATTTTCTTTTTTTTTTTTGCTAGTATATAATACTAACAATGAATTTAAGGGGGTAACAGACATGATTCAAAAGTTCTGAAATATTTTAAATAATTTTTTGGGTTAAAAATCCACATTTATAGTATTAAAAAAAAAAATTCAAAAATGAAATATCTCGAAAAGTACGACACTTACAGAAAAACCAATTATATATTTGGAATCAGTATATAAAGCTTGTTGCAAAAATGTAAAAAAAAAAAAAAAATTAGGGGGCTCGACTGACGGGGGACAAAGGGGGGGACGTTTTTCATATCCCGTAGGGGAGGGGCGGAGGAACCCCTGCCGGACACCCAAATACCAAAGAGGCGGTGAGTTCGGAGACCATTCACCGGAAGAGGGAGAAATAGTTATCCTACCCTGTCGTTCCCCGGAAGGCCGAGAGACCCCGACTCCTGCCATCTTTGCGGTTAAAAAAAGTTAAAACTGACGGAATCGTAAAACGTAACAGGTCCTATATATATTTTTGAATCATGTCCGTCACCACTTAAATTGATTGTTAGGATCATATACTAGAAATATATTAAAAAAAAACAAAAAAAATATCAAACGACGTGTCGTAAAACTACAAAGGTATTATATAATATATATATATATAAATATATATATATAATATATAATATATGATATATATTATATATATATAATATATAATATATTATATATATATATAAATTATATATATATATATATGACCTTGTATGTTTTACGACACGTCAGTTTTGATATTTTTTTGTTTTTTTTTAATATATTTCTAGTATATGATCCTAATATTGCTGACTGTCGTCGGTGTTGGATGCAATAAAAACAGCTGGGAGAAAAGGAAAAAGAAGAAATGAGAAGATCTAAGGAGAGACTTAGAAGAAGGATTAAAAAATTCAATAGAACTTATACTTCATTAGAAGTTCTAGAAGGATTCTGAATGTGAGGAAAGATGTGAGACCAGAGTTTTAATTAAATGGGTAGCTACAAAAAAATTGATTCAAAAATCTTCATAAAATATTTACTTTACTGAATGGGAAATTTAAAATGAAAATCATACTATATAATAAAACACAAATTAAAATTTTTAACGAACTAAAGCGGAGCAACAAATTTTTTTATCTAGTTCTTTTCAAAAAATTATTATTTTTAGATAAATTTGTAAAATAGTTTAGGTAGAGGAGCAAAAAAATTGAATCATCAGTTCTTTTAACAAAAAATGAATAAAAACCACAACCATTTGGAATTACAAATAAAGAAGCTACGCTATAATAAATTTCTGGTTATTGTGGATGGGATGTTCGAAGCAGCTTGGTCAATTGATGAAGACTATCTTCGCAGGCTGTTTTGGCTGGGGAACCCCCTTTTGACATTATTTTACTCCTTGAACATCCGCAGTGTTATTATTTAATTGGTGACTTATTATTAATTAGTTTATTAATAGTGTTTGTGATGATGATAGTGATAATAATAATATAGTTATAATAATAATAATAATAATAATAATAATAATAAATAATAATAATAATAATAATAATAAAATAATTAATAATAATAACAATAATAATAATAATAATAATAATAATAATAATATAGTAATATATAGTAATAATGTTGATAGTGGTGCTAATGTAATAATAATTATGATAATAAAAATAATATAGTAAAATATAGAATACATTGATAGTGAGTGGGTAATAGATAATCGATAGTGCAGTGATGGTAATGATAGTAAAATATACATTAGTGGATGTTGAGTGATAACGATAATGATAAATGAAGTGATGGTAGTTATTGGTGGTAACAGTGATAATAATAGTATCGGTAATAATAATAATGATGTAATACTCATAATAAGTATATATATGTATGTGTATATATTTTTAATTTTTTATGTATTTTTTTTTTCTATATTTATTTATATAAAAGCGGCGCCGATAGCTCAGTTGTTAGAAGCACTCGCCAAACCAAGCGAGAGGGTCCCCAGGTTCGCAACTGGTTCGGGTGGGAGAATGTGAACTATTCTCTCCTTGGGCTTGGCTCCGTCCTGCTCGGACGTTAAACTGAGTACACCTTCCTCCTTGATAGGGCTCTGCCCTTGAGTGGCGGTTGTTTATCTCTGTGAAAAAAAAAAAAAAAAAAAAAAATATATATATATATAATATAATAATACAGAGGTGGGCCAGAGGTGGGCACAATCCGTTACTCCGTTACTAAGGAACTAGTTTTTCATTAAACGGAGTAACGGACTCGTTATTTTTTCTTTCATGTAACGCTCCGATAAGTTCCGTTTATGTGTTTTGCTCCGTTTACTTTTTTAGTACGCGGTTACATTTTTGTTCTACTTTTTTTCTTGAATGTTTGATAGGGCAATGACCACCCCGATTCAAGCTAAAAAACCTTTTATATATATATATATATAATATATAATATAATATTATAATATAATATATATATATATATATATATATATATATATATATTATATATATATATATATATATATATATATATATATTATAGTATATATATATATATATATATATATAAAGGAATCAAGCGGAATTTGCATAGAATAATGAATAGGGATGGTGCTTTCGTAACTGATGAGATGAATGTAACTAGAGTGTGGTGGGAATACTTCGAAAATCTGCATAAACATTGCATTTTATGAAGAGGGTGATAGTGAATGTCGTGCGTGGGGTTCGTATGGTGAAAGGAAGAGGTATTTTGGGCATGAGGTCATAGTAAGGAGAGGTTATGGGTAGAGTGAGAAAGGTGAAGAATGATAAATCTGCAGGTATAGATGAAATTACCGGTGAATATGATTAAGAACGGAAGCGAGATAGTGATTAATTGGATTTGGAAGTTTTGTAACAAAATGTTTATGTTTATGGAGAGCATAGTTCCGAGGGATTATATGATATATATACATATATTATATATATATATATATATATATATATATACTATATATATATATATAGTATATTATATTTATATATATACTTATAATATATTATATATATAGGAGGAGAGCAGCAATAAGTACCTTTATATAAAGGGTAAGAGAGATAAAGGTAAACTGAAGGAATTATAGGGGAATTAGTTTATTAAGTTTAGTAGGGAAGATATTTACTTATATTTTGGTCGAAGAGTTGAGTCAGTGGGACTGAAGGACTGATTGGGAAGAACCAAGGTTGGCTTTTAGAAGTTGGGTAGAAGGATGTGTGGATCAAAATCTTTACATTGAAAAAAATGATTGAGAAAATGAGGAAGAAGAAGAATAAATTGTATTTAGGTTTTTTGTATTTTGCAAACAGGCGTATTGAAAATGATTAATACCAGGGAAGCTCTATGGCAAGTGTTATTGATATATGGTGTGTGGTAACTCTGAATGATCAAAAAGTAATAGTATGGACGATAGTAAAGCGTGTTAAAAATATATGGAGTGAAAGTGTTGTTTTTAATATTAACAGCGGAGGAGGCAGGGATGTGTTATGTCTTCTTGGTTATTCAATTTGATATGGATGGGGTTAGAAAGAATTAGAGGTGGGGGATGGCGGGGATGGTGTTAGGAATCAGGCGTTGTGGGAGTCGTTTCAAAATTTTCCGACTCCGACTCCGACTCCGACTCCGACTCTGACTCCACTCTCTTTAAAATTACCGACTCCCCGACTCCGACTTCGACTCCACAATCTCGGTTAGAATGATGGAGAATGGAAGAGAGTGGAGGATGCCCTACCTATTATTATGCGTGTGATGTGGTTTTGTGTGGCGAATCTGAGAGAGTTTGAGAGGTTTGGTAGAGAGATTTGGCAGGGGTTGTAAAAGAAGATGTTTGAAGGTAAACGTAGATAAGAGTTAAGGTTATGGTTGTGAGTGAGGACAGTCCTCGGTGTGAAGTTATGTTAGATGGTGAGCAGCTGGAACAAGTGTCTGGGTTTAAATATTTAGTATACATATTGGATGAAAAGGGAACGGATGATGCAGAGTGTAGTAGGAAAGTTGTGAATGGCAGTAAGGTGACTGGTACAATTATATCGTTGATGGATGCAAAGGGACTAAGTCTTGAGTGCGCTAGGGTCTTAAATGAGGGTATTCTTTTTAATAATAATGATAATGTTGAAAATTTAATATACACAAACCAATAAATTGCCTAAGATACCGTAATTAATGTCATATTGAAAAGCTAAAAGTAACGGAGTAACGGAGTAACGGCACTTCGTTACTTTTCCTTTCAAAGAAACGGAATAACGATAACGCAACTACTTTTTACCGAGTAAGTAAAAAAATCAATTGATTTTTTTCATTTGATTTTTTTCGTGCCATCCCTGTATATATATTATAAAAACAGTTTTGGATATCGTCGCTTGTTGGTTGATTTCTTTCAATTTAGCTTGACCTGAGTGGAAGTTGGAAGTCACCAGATCAAAAACTTTTAGTATCCTTTTAGAATCGATATCGATTGGATCTCTTTCCAAATTAAAGGAAAGGAAAGTTTCAACTTCAAGTTTCAAATTCATTATCAAATCATTCATATTCATTATCAAATCATTCATAATCGATTGGATCTGTTTCCAAATTAAGGAAAGTTTCAATTTATCAATTAAGTTTCGTACAAATTATCAAAGTGTTTGGTTATACGAAACATAATCATATCGAAAATGGTCGCAAGACTATTCATCAATTAATAACCTTAATCTATCAAGAGAGTGTAATGGTTTTACCTTTTAGCACTAATTTATTATTTATCGATTTATTTATTCATTTAGTCCTGCAGGAATTTATTTATTTATATGGGTATTAATTTCTATTTATTATTTATAATAGTGCGTATTGGCTATTAGCCGAAAGGTAATTATTTGAATCCTCTCGAGTTGGACTATCGTCAGATGATAGCTGCATTAAATTTGCCTCGCTATCACTCTGACATAGTCTAGTTTTTTCTAATTCAATTTAAATGAGTCTTAGATCGATTATCATTGAGGCTGAAAATCATATACAGCTTCAATTTCAATTTCAAACGAAGAAGAGGCTCATATCTAACCTAAATAACCATTTGAAGCGGAAGATCGTCTCACACAGATGCTTTGACCGGTGAAAGAGAGAACAATCTTTTAAACCAAGGCTCTACAGTCTTCCATATTCAGGTGGGTTATATCAACGCTTAAAATTTTCTGGCTCGATCGATATTTATTTAATTTCATTTCATTATTTCGATTCATTATTTATTGAGCAAATTGCTATTGTGGCTTGTTTTAACTATTTCTAGGTTAGTACTTTTGTATTACATTTATAGGAGGAGGACTGAAATAGCCGCTAAAGCTCTTAAGAATTTTCATCGTAGGCATTTTCGTAGATGAAATCGATTCAAAAACATCTGCGAACGAAAACCTATAAAAGCTTTAAATAACAAGAGAGAACTGTAACATAATTATATCAATAAAATTTATATCAGTGATATGTTTGGATTTATCCTCACATAAAGTTGAAAGATTGTTACTTCATTAGGATTGTTTTGGCTCAAATAAAGTTGAAAGATTGTTACTT
>JABUQX010084875.1:0-10000 GCA_015478945.1 Trachelipus rathkii | reverse complement strand
TTATATATTATAATATATATATAATATATTTAATATATATATAATAATATATTTACTGTCAATAAAAGGGAATAAAATAATGGAACATTAATAATAATTTGAAAATAAAAAAAAGAATTTTTCATGATAAAAAATTCTTTAATTTTGATCTCTAACAGCAAAATGATTGACTTCTTGACTCATTCTTTCAATTGTGAAGCTATGATGAACACATCATTAAAGCCAGTTCTGCTAGATTTTTTTCTCATGTAGAATTGAAAAAAGTTTGCTTTGAGCCTTTTCTGAGTAGTGAAATATTGTTTTTGGATCTCATATTTTTGGTGAGGTAAATGCTAAAATCCTTAACAATTCAAATATGACGCATATCAAATTTATTTCCAAATTAGCAAAATTTTGGATAGATGTCGATGTAATAAGTAACTTTGCAAAGATTAGTAAGTATGGACTATGATTCGCGAACTTGCTTTCTAACTGGTTTGAAAAATCATCAAAAAAATAATTGTAGTTGCCCTATATCTTTCTTTTAATTTATTCTCACAAGAGCCACTTATTATTTCTTCATTATGCAAAAAGCAGAAGTTCTCTTGCAACTTCCAAAGGTTTGAAAATGTTCGTTGAATGTTTGCTTGAAATCCTGCTAACAAACATTACATTTGTCCCATGATTAAAGCGTTTGCTTGTCACTAATATGGAGAAATGTAATTAATCCTAATGAAAGAGTGTTTGAGAATAAAGTTTGAGACATAAATAAATAAATTAGCAAATTTGCTTTTGCTTAAAGACTTGAAAAGATCTAAGTTTTTTATAAAAGGTTAATATCTTGATTCATTGAAGCTCCTCTTTAAGCTTCAACAATGCTTTAAAAATTTGAATTAAGGTCGTGAACTATCCATCGAAACTTTCCACCTCTTGTGTCGCCATTCGTGAGAGCTTTGTCCATTTTTTGGGTCTGGGAAAATCTTTTCTTTTTTTTTCTTGTAAAATAGTAGTCGGCCTTGGGCAATCTAAATAGCATATAGTTGCATTTGATGTGCCATAAAAGTTTTTAAAAGAGTTTGTACTTCACATGAATGTGAACTGTGATGAACATCTAACGCGGCTGGATATTTTCGACAGCTTTTAAGCACCTCTAAAACATTTCTTCATTGGCTTTTACACCATCATATCGTTGTACAATCAGAAAGTAATATTTATATCCAAGTTCGTAGTATTACCTCAGATAGAGATAAGGACCTATCGAGACTGTCAGAAGCCACATGATCCTATCGAGACTGTCCCAGTCAAACTAAATATTTAATCAAATACATGCTCATGCGACAAACACAACCTACACCAACTTAAGGTCTGTCAATTTCCTAAACAAAGATCAAATATATACGCCAACTACTAACAAAAGTAAAATCTTTAGCTAAGGTTCATGCTAACCACAATCCAAGCTTTAATAAGTTTATTGTGATACTGGTAGCTACAACATGCGGTTTACTTTAATAACTAACTAAAAACACGCCACTTTGGCTACGTCAGAAAATACTAATGATGAACAAACAATCCATATACCTATTCCCAATCTTTCTTTAATGTTGCAAGTGAGTCACACTAAACAAACTCCTGCGGGAAACCATTCAAAAATTTTTTAAAATACTATTACGAAATCAAGGTTACACCTCTTCCTACATTTCTTATTGTGTCCCTAGAAAAACTGTCCGTGTAAGTGCATGATCCGCAAGTCTCGATGTGCCCATGGCTGGGGGATTTGGAAATGACGTAAACCCATACGCACCCAACTGCATGTTGGAGCGAGCGAAGGAAGCGCTTCGAGAGGTGGTGGAGTTGTTTGCGGAGGAGTTGGAGGAAGCAGGTATGAAGATGAGCATACAGAAGGCAGAGATTTATTAACAGTACCGAGGAAATTATTGAGGAGGATGAGAGAAGTGAGAGAGGAGGAGTTGATAGGCGGTAGAATAGCCTGCAATTATCTCGGAGGGTGTTTTAACAGGGGGGAGGAAGTGGAGAACGATGTACGCCGAAGAATGGAAATAGTTGGATTATTTATGAAAGCGGGTATACCTCATGATGAAAGACAGAAACATCGGAATAGAGGTTAAAAAAGTGATTTTTTAACAGCATACTGACTCCCACACTGTTGTACGGAGCGGAAACATGGACAACAACGAGAAGAGAGGAGAGTAAAATACAAGCGGCGGAGATGAGGATATTATGAACTATGATTAGAAAGAGCAAGAGAGACAGAATAAGAAATGAAGTAATTAGAGAAAATATAGGTATGTACAAGATGATACTGAAGATGGATGTGGGAAGATTGAGATGGTGGGGCATCTGGAGAGGATGGAGCAGGAGAGATTGCCGAAAAGAAGATGGGAATGGAACACCAGAGGGCAGAAGACCAAGGTGAAGACCGAAGAAGAGATGGGCGGAATGCGTGAGGGGGACTCTCTGGAAAAGGATGTCAGCTACCAAATTATGAGAAGCGCTGAAGAGAGTAGGAATAGGGCAGGAGAGGGGACGTCTGGAGAAAAGATGCTTGCGCGGGCTGACAGCGCATGACACCCATCCTTCCTGGAGAGGAAAAGATAAGAAACGAAAATATTATATATATATAATATTTATACTTATTATAGTTTCTATCTATTATTTTTATATATAAAATATTTATATATAAAAATAAAAATGATATTATTATTAAATAAAATTTAAAATAAGAAAATAAAAATATTGAGTGTATAATAGAAAGAAAAAGATATGGAGAACAGCCACTTCAACTAGAAATCTTCACCAACATACAAATATGTTTCCTCTTTCTATTAAGTAAAACAAATACTCTTAATTTGCTTGATTAACTATTATTTTATTATAATGAAAATTAAAATTAAGAGACGTTAAGACATCCCAATTTTGAGAACACTCTGATGTTAGGCAAAATATCTACGGATATATATATATATATATATATATATATAGTATATAGTATATATATATATAGTAATATATATATAGTATATATTTATATTATATAATATATTTAGTATTATTATATAGTTATATATAGTAGTATATTATATATATAGTATAGGTATATATATCTGTATAAAGAAAGTTTATTATTTATAGTTAGTTCTAGAATAAATACATATATATTAAGTGAGTTATTTATACTATATATTTATATGTATATATATTATATATATTATATATATATATATATATATATTATAATATATATATATATATATAATAATATATATAATATGTATATATATATATATTTATATATATAATCATATATATATATATATATATATATAATATTATATATTATAATATATATATATATATATTATATATATATATATATTATATATATAACTACTAATTACTTAGTTACATGAAATTACATCTAATATCATCTACTCACTGAATGAATTAGTTCTTAAAATAGAATAGCATCTGCCCAGGTTCTCCTATCATTTTTCTCTTTTGGCTGATGTTTTATAATGTGAGAGCAGAAAAAAGCGTTTGATAACTTTAAATAATTTAGGGAAGGGGTTTACGGGATTATATATATATATATATAATATATATAGTATATATATATATTATATAATATATATATATATATATATATATATATATATATATATATAATATATATATATTATATATTATTATTTATATTATAAAATATACATATATATAATTATATATATATATATATATAATAATATCTATATATATATATATAATTATATATATATATATTATATATATATATATAATATATATAGTATATATATACTATATTTATATAATATATATATATATATATTTATATATATATATAATATATATATTATTTATATTATATATATCTTATATAATATTATATATATATATATATATATAGTATATATTGTATATATAATAGTAGGGTATATATATTATATATATATATATTAATATATATAATAACTACTACATTACTTAGTTACATGAAATTACATCTAATATCATCTACTCACTGAATGATTAGTTTCCTTAAAAATAGAATAGCATCTGCGAGTCTCCCTCATTTTTCCTCTTTGGTCTGATTTTTATAATGTGAAGAGCAGAAAAAGCAGTTCCACGCTAACCTGCGTTGGAGGTAGAGCCAGTACAGCATTGCAGGGCTCTTGTACAATGTCTTGATACTCTTCGAAGTTACATAAAATTTTTCAACTTCTTTTAAGTGCAGCAAAGAAATTTTATTTATATAGTTATGGAATATTGTGTACAAAGAGTTAGGAAGGACCTTGACCTTTTTTCTTGAACCAGTCGAAGCTTTGACTAAGCTCTTCAATATCTAGAACCTTTTCATACTAATCTTCTGAAGCTTTCTGAGAATACTTTGAAGACGGTAGTAACGACATAGTTGAGTTTTCATGCACTTACAATATGGTTTAGATGTATCCTTTTCTGCTTTGAACTTCCTACAACCCTTTAATACAAATGGCCTCGTTGCAGTGCAGGATTAGCTTTTTGTTGTTGTTCTTCAGTTAAGCTTACCCTGTAGATTGGATCAATATAAACAACAGCTTAGTATAATATCATTGTCAATGAGAGAAATTTCGCTTCGTACCATGGAGCCTTTTATTTCTTCAGTATCTTAAATATAGATGGTTGAATTTATTAGAATATAATCCAAATTGAAACATAAGGTGCGGTTAAAAATCTTCGAAGTTTGCAATTGCATTTTGTGTGTGGAAGTCGAAAAGTCCATAAACTTGCATGAAGTGATTGAATTCATTCACAGTCACAATATATAACTTTGTCAGTTTAAAAATTTTTCCGACTCCAACTCTATCTTGAAAGCTACCGACTCCGAGTTATCGACTCCGACCTCTTGAAAATTACAGCTCCGACTCCGACTCGACTCCACCTCTCAAATTAAAAGTTTCCGACTCCGAACTCCGACTCCACCTCTTTTCAAAACTACGACCCCCGACTCCGCGACTCCGACTCCGACTCCGACTCCGCAACCCTGACTCTGACATAGTCTAGTTTTTTCTAATTCAATTTAAATGAGTCTGGATCGATTAATCATTGAGCTGAAAATCATATACGCTTCAATTTCAATTTCAAACGAAGAAGAGGCTCATATCTAACCTAAATAACCATTTGAAGCGGAAGATCGTCTCGCACAGATGCTTTGACCGGTGAAAGAGAGAACAATCTTTCAAACCAAGGCTCTACAGTCTTCCATATTCAGGTGGGTTATATCAACATTTAAATTTTCCATCTCGATCGATATTTATTTAATTTCATTTCATTATTATTTCGATTCATTATTTATTGAGCAAATTGCTATTGTGGCTTGTTTTAACTATTTCTAGGTTAGTACTTTTGTATTACATTTATAGGAGGAGGACTGAAATAGCCGCTAAAGCTCTTAAGAATTTTCATCGTAGGCATTTTCGTAGATGAAATCGATTCAAAAACATCTGCGAACGAAAACCTATAAAAGCTTTAAATAACAAGAGAGAACTGTAACATAATTATATCAATAAAATTTATATCAGTGATATGTTTGGATTTATCCTCACAATATATATAATAAATTGATATTTGATATTTTTATATATATTTTATTTTTTGATCCGGTGTGGGGCCTTCGGCCCCCCTCTATATTATTACCCCACGTCCCCTGCTAGTTAAAGTAATACCAAAGTGTTAAGGGAAGTAAAATTTTTCTTTTTTTAACTAAAGGAATACCCTAGGGTAAACCGAAGAGATGGCAGGAGTCGGGGTCTCTCGGCTTAACGGTGGACGACGGGGGGACGAACCCCGTCAGCTCGAGGCCCCTAAATGGGGAAATTAAATTTTTTTTTAAAAATATTTCCGACGAATAAATAAATAAAAAAATTAATAATAATAATTATAATAAAATTAAAAATAATAATAATAATAATAATAAAAATAAATAAACAAAAGCTTACAAAAAATTGCAACGAAAAAAACCTTATTAAAACTAATAAAAAGTTCAGTTTAAAAGTCTTTTCTTTTGAAAGCTTCACACTCTTAAAATACTTTTGAAAGCTTCACACTCTTAAAATACTATATATAAATGTTTAAAAGAAAAGTTATATTTTTACCTCCGTCTTTCTTATTTTATACCATTTTTCCCGCATAAAAAATTCAGGAGTAACATGCGATATAATGTATATATATATAATATTATATTATATATATATATACTATATATTATATATATATATATATATATAAATATATATATATATATATATATACTATAATTTATATATATATATATTATATATATATATATCTATATATATATATCATTGCGCGTATCCAAGATTTTTTTTCCTGGGCCAGACAAAATCGTCTTTATATCTTTTTATATATATATAATATATATATATATATATATATATATAATAATATATTATATATTATAATATATATATATTATATATATATATATCTATATTATATAATTATATATTATATATATATTATATATATATGTATTACTATATTATATATATAATATTATATATATATATACTATATGAATCTCTTTAGGTGGATAATTTGGACGAATGTATATTGATGTTAGCGCAGTCAAGGGAAGAATGATGATTGGAAGCTTCGACGCGGTCAGGACATTGATGAAGATCTCCTTTGCATGGTTATAGGGCGACAGGGCGCAACCCGTCCTTTCCGTTTGGCTTGAATCACTCTTGGCCAGCGTTGGGATCTAAATGCGCCTAGAAACAAATCCTCTGGAGAGCTCTAGGAGAACTAGTTTTGAGGCCTAATTGAGAACGAGCTAGTTCTACTGAAAGGGAAAAACCCCCTGAGAGTGTTTAACTTGAGAACTGGCGTCCAAACCATTGCGCCGAGAAATGGCTTTCTGGAGTGTTCTGGGATTAAAAGTTTCGGGGCCAGAAGGAGAAGATGCTGGACCAACTGACAGAGGGAGTTATTCTAGATTAATATATATATACTATATATAATATATATATATATATATATATATAATATATATTATATATATATAATATATATATAGATTATATTATATATATAATATATATATATATATATATATATTAAAAGTTGAAGGACAAAATATTAATTTTCTAAGAAAAAATGTGCGAAATAATGTTAATATAAATTGCTAAAAATCATCTTACCTGATGGTACTTTAATCGCTGGGCATGAGAGTGAGCAAATCAGAGATAACATCTTTATTTTATGTCAATATTTCGATGTATATAGAGGAGGGCAAGTCCAGTAAGTGTTTCATCTCCAGTAGTATTTCTCAAGTAAATTTTCAGAAGTAAATAATGCTGAAAAGCTTCTTTCTACTGAAACAGTAGACACTGGTAAAATTGCCAGTATTTTCAACAAGATGTAAATATTTGTAAATTGTGACTGCAAACAAAAAACTAGTTCTTCTATTGCTGTTTATTGTGATGCCATTTCAACTTCCATAAATCCCATTCTTCCTTGTAAAATGTTGCATCTTTTATCTTTTCATATGGCACATAACACCCTCTGTTCGGTATGACAAATTGCAGGAAGATATTTTCTTTATGATTAAAAACGCTCTCTCCTAATGGCCGATATTAAATTAACCAAAAAGTGGTATAGAAATGGATGTGCGATATAAATTTGGGTCGGAAGTAAGAGTCCGGTCTGTTTTTTTGAATTTGTTATTCTTGGTACAGGAATTTCAATACCCAGCTCAGATTCAGATGCGCTTTCACATTCTTCAAAAATCTACTAAAATTCTAATGTTGCATTTTCTCTGATGGCTTTAAGTTTAGTTTCAACTAGATTCACTTCATTATATGCACTCACAACCAAATCAATAACGTGTGTCTGCAATCGTTTTGAAAGATTGTCATGTTAACTTATAGTCTGTTTACACAAACAAAAAAGAGAAACCAGAAAAGAAGCACTATAAACATTGTTTAGAATTAAAGTAGCTTCTTTTGACTGATCTCCAATTTCACATTTTATTTGTTCTAAAACTGCTATTACCGAACTTAGCATCTCTTTAAAAATAATAAAACCGATTCATGCCGTTGGCACCAGTGAGTTTCGCAAACTTTTTTAAATCTCTTCCTTGCTATCTTAGGATAAGTCTCTTCTTTTTTTTCTTCAAAGAATTTGTCCTCATAGTCCTTACAGAAAAAATTGTCAAACATTCTGATATCTATTACAATTGTGCACTTCGAATATTTTGAACTTTAGAAGCGTCTGTGAGGCATAAATTTAAGTATTCACAAAAAGCTTTGTGGTCATATTTTCCTTTTACTTTCTGAATCATCCCTGAACTCAAAACTCAGTTGCTGGCTGCACCGTCATACCCTGTCCTCATTAGATTATTCATATCCAAACCCAATTATACTTTTTCTTCATTAATTTAGTCAAAACATTTCCAATGACCAATCACGACGAACAACAAAAAAAAATCTTCTTTGACGGTAAGAATATCAAATCAACGTAACGCACACACAAAGAAAATTGTTCCTTCTGGAAGCACATTCGGTCGTCTGTCATAGCTAAGAATAAGCAGGTAAAAAATTACTTTATTTATGTTTTGTCAACAATTTTTACGTTGAATGGATGCGCAATGATGATAATTGAGCATTTTTGACTGTGGAACTGGTATACATGGGATTTTAGCACTAGTTTTTAAAAGTTCTGAAAGAACATGGTCTCCAGCTTAGGGCGATATCTTAAAAGACTGAAAATTGCCATCGTTTCACACCCAAGAGAGTTCGATTCGATCTGATGTAATGATATCCATGTAACTGATATATTTTGCTTAACATCAGAATCGAATTGTTTTTCGACAATTGGATTAGCCGCTTTCTACTGTCTTTGGCCTCTCTTTCCTCTGACTGTCAATCTGTTTGTCGATGCTCTCGATTTTTCCTTGAACCTGCTTTTCTACAGCAATTCTCTTTTCTACCTATTCTTTGCGATATTTAGTTCCTCGTGTTTTTTTAAAAGATTCAATGGCTTTATTTAAGTTTGAATACGGCTCATGACAAAAACACCCAATTCCTGGTATTTCCTTTACCTTCTTTGTTTCCAAACAAATACACAATTTAGAGCAATAAACCCCAACGTTTTTTTATCAGAGTAGCTAACGACTTAAATATCACCAATGCCCACTTTCTTTGAAAATATCTTTTCTGACTTTGCCCTCTCTGAGCAGGAAATATATATTTTCAATCTGGTTTCCAGAGATATTTAATATTCCAATTTTTCCTTATTGCTAAATACCTTACCTATGAAATTGCCAATATTGTTGGGATGAACAATCCTTTCTGCATTCCTTGATCTGGCCTGAATTATAGACGCTACTTGTGAAGGGCAAAAACATATCACCGTCACTTGAGATTTCAGCTTCTTATGGCAGTTCAGACGTTCCAGGCAGAACTGATTCTTCGAGTCCGAAAACCTCCAACTCTTTTCAATAACAGGAATCTTTATTAACATAGTGCTTACTTTTTTGTCGAAAAAGTCTCTAATATCTTGTTCTTCATTTCATAGATTTTTTTTTTGATTTTTTAAGTTGAACAGCAACAAGAACAAAAAATGGTAAACACAACAGTGCAAAAACTATAAACTTTCAACAGCAACTTGATATTATACCCTTAAAACAATAGATAGATAGCTTTACACTGACACCACAATGTTATCTCATTGTAAGTAAATGCTGAGAGAGAGAGAGAAATTAATACTCAATCTCTCTCTAATATATATATATATATAATATATATATATATATATATATATAATAATAAATATTTATATTTATATATACATATATGCGTATCTATATATATATATATATATATATATACATATATATATATATATATATATATTATATATATAATATTGGGCGGTGGTGGATGTAGATGGAATAAAATCTCATTATTAAAATGTTCTATTCTGA
>JABUQX010084874.1:0-23905 GCA_015478945.1 Trachelipus rathkii | reverse complement strand
GGTGGTGGCGCAGACATCGCCACTGCCCCAAGCCTCCTTTCCCCTTTGTTTACGAGGTCTGCTTTCTCTCAAATCGCCCAATATCGGCTGTCTTTATCTCCTACTTTATTCTACTTTTCATTAATGACTTCTCACCTGCACATCTAATTCACTCATATGCCCATGACTCAACCCTTCATTCTTCAACCTATTTCCCCAATTCTGCTCCCTCTTTTACTTCTTAGGAATTGCCTCTCGTCTTAATCTTTTCCGATTCTATTCTCGCAGATCTGATAGAATTTCGGGGTCGTCTCAACCTTTAGAAATTTAATTCTTTTAAAACTCAACTTCTACAAATGTCCCTTCTTAAACACCTTCCAACTTTTCCTATTTCCTTCAGTTCCTTCGTCTCTCCTGTTGACAATATAAACATCCTTTGGCCTTAACATTAACAAGAAAATGTCTTTGAAACCCCACATCACAACGGTTGCTAGGGCGGCCTCAAAGAAACTGGGAATTCTGCTTAGATTGATGTACTTTTTTTTTCTTCTTCTCAGTTACTTCCAGCTATACAAGGGCCTCATCCGCTCTTGTAAGGAGTATTGCTCTCATATCTAGGGGGCTCACTATTTGACAGGGTCGAGTCAAAGGCCAAAAGACTTATAAACTGTTCTTGTACTTTCCACTTCACTTGACCCTCTATCTTAACGGCACGTATTTTGAGTGTTTTTCTTTATCTCTTTCTATGGGTACCGCAGTGGCAGATGAGCCTCGAGGGAACTTGTAACTCGCGTATCACCACCTTTTACGGCGCCCGCGTAGCACAAGGGGTGCTGTGTCTGCGCATGAGTTTTGTGTGGATATTGGTAACTCCAGGCTAGTACGCTGCGGTGCTTCCTTCTTTCCTGCCACCTCTGTTCTGTGGAATTCTCTCCCATCTTCTGTGTTTCCTGCTGAATTTAATCTCCTCACTTCAAAGCTGCGTCTGTGCTCATCTGGTAATTTGCGTTATTGGTGAGCTTCTGAGACGTAACACCCTCCTTGAATAGTTCTGCCCAGTATACATATGCATAAAACAGCTTCACACTCATATCAAAGACAATGCTGCTTCATGGGAATGTATACCAGGTAGAATCTTTTCTGCCCAGTATACATATGCATAAAACCGCCTCACACTCATATCAAAGACAATGCTGCTTCATGGGAATGTATACCAGGTAGAATCTTTTCTGCCCAGTATACATATGCATAAAACAGCTTCACACTCATATCAAAGACAATGCTGCTTCATGGGAATGCATACCAGGTAGAATCTTTTCTGCCCAGTATACATATGCATAAAACAGCCTCACACTCATATCAAAGACAATGCTGCTTCATGGGAATGTATTCCAGATAGAATATTTTCTGCCCAGTATACTGCATTGATGACCAGCTGCATCTGTCGCTCCTTGCATGAAAGTTTGACCCCATAAACATACACCAAGTCATCCACATAGAGAGAGCAACGAACCGAGGATGGGATGCTTGCAATGACACCATTGAAACCGATTGCAAAATGCAGGACGATGAGTACACTTCCCTGAGGCACCTCCTCGACCATATGAAAATGATGAAACAGTGGTGCCACAGCGAACTCGGCAAGATCTACCCTACATGAGACTGAAGGAGGAAGGCGGAAGTTGTCCGCTAAGGTCCAGAGAGTGCAAGCTATGTAGAGCTCCCATTCTCCATGTGGAATCGTAAGCCTTCTCGAGGTCGAAGAAAACAGCCAGTACCATTTTATTAGAGGAGAAAGTCTCACGGATATCGTGGTCCAACTGGAGAGGTTCCTGTGTGGAGCGATAATTCCTGAACCCAAACTGGTCGAAACATTGGTAGAAGACGATTAGCCACCATCTTCTCCTTCAGCTTACAGGTGTGACAGGTTAGAGAAATGGTACGTTGGTTGTCTGCAACTGTAAGGTTCTTTCCAGGTTTGGAAATGGGTATGGTATATGCCGCCAGCCAAATTGGGGGGGGGGAAGACCCCTTCCACCCAGATTCGATTATATAAAGAGAGGAGAAACGACGAAGCAGCGGCATGGAGATGACATATCATTTGGTACGAGAAACCCTCAGGGCCAGGTGCTCCATCCTTGCAAGGGTGTAGGGCCTCCTGAAATTTCGCACTCGTGAACAATCGGTTGTATGAAGGATTCTCTCCAAGAGGGCTGAGTGCGGTCGCGGATCGATCGGAAAAGTTCTCGGTATCGAGAATCGCTGCAGCAAATAGAAAAATGGTATCCAAGTTCATAAGCACCTATGCCCGGGCGGAAATGATGTCACACAGTTGGGGCCTAGCTTAACTTAATAATAATAAAATAATAATAAAAATAATAATAATAATAATAATAATAATAATAATAATAATAATAATAATAATAATAATTTTCTGTTCTCTTAATGTTTCTAACTTGAGTAAAAAACTAACACAAAAGAATCAACATACATCTACGAGTTTAGCACTTGCCTTCTCGGCAATCATCGGATTGTCAGATTTTATGATTTCCATGTTGACAAGCCCTTTATCAAACCCAAATTCAACATTTGATTCCCTCATTTCTGATTTTATAGAGGCATTTTGGTCTAATTCTTCATTTTTAAAGTTATTTGGTAAAGCGAAGTTTGTTTCATAGTTGGGAAAGATCTGAAATTAAATAAAAAGATTAAGTAAGCCTAAAGGGATGTAATATAACCAAATTTCAAGCCAAATTGTAATAAAGATCCATGAAAAGAGGAAATCTCATTTCAAGATCAATCAACACTCTCAATAAAAAAAAAAGGTAAAAAAAACTTTCCAGTCAATAGGAAGGAGATTGAGATGATTTTGGAGCGTGAGTCTTGATTGGACTAATACTTAAAAACAATCTTTTTATTGGGAGATGAATACAAATGAAATGTATGGATGATTAGCACCAAATTTTTTTAAATTAAGAAAATACAGAATATTTCAACAATATTTAAAACATTTAAATTAAAATTGATAAAAGGATTTTTTTGCTTGTTTAAGGGCACGTTGTATAATGAAATGAGGGTAAGAAAGTTTGTTAAAAATAGAGAAAAGGTAATTAATTTCAGTTTGTAGAAAAGAGGGAGAGCATATTCTTAGAGCTCTGAGAAATAAGGAAGAAAGTGTTCCTATTTTTGTGTTGGTTGAATGGGATGAAAACCAATGTATGTAACTTGGGTTGTAAGTAAGTTTGCGGTAAACAGAGAATTGGTGGGTAGAGAGATTATTGGACCAGGTTGTAAGAACATCAAGGAATGGTAGGAAATTATTCTTAGAAGTTTCAATAGTGAATTTAATGTTAGGGTTAATAGTGTTGAGGAAATCAAGTATATTATGTGGATTAATGTTGGAAGGAATAGATGCAAAAAATGTCATCCACATATCTGTACCAAATGTAATCATTCCCTTAAAGTGGTCAGGGAATGTATGATAAATTTCAAGAAGTTCCATGAAAATATTACTTAGGACAGGAGAAAGGGGAGAACCCATACTAAGACCGGAATTTTGTTTCAGAAAAGTGTTATTAAATTCGAAAAAGTTGTGTTCTAGGGTAAGTATGATTAATTGTTTTAAAGTATCAAAGGGAAATGACAATATGAAACTGTTTTCATCAATAAAACGTGATAGGAGTGAAAGGATTAAGGGGACAGGTACGGAGGTGAAGAGTGAAGTCACATCAAAACTTACAGTGGAGTGGGAGTGTGGGTTGATGTTTTGGTTTTGATGATGAAATCTTCAGAATTGGTAATGTGTGATGATGAGATGTGTCCAACAAGAGGGGAGAGTTGTTTAGCTAGCCATTTGGATAATTTATAGGAGACAGAATCTATGTTAGAGATGATAGGACGGAGAGGGGTATTAGGTTTATTGGTTTTAGGGATTCCATAGAATTTGGAAAGGTAGGGGAATGTGGCTTTTAAATCATTGTGCAGGTGAACATGTTCCGAAAGAATGTTTTTTAGTTTATGGTTAAAGTTAATTTGAAAAGTTTTTAAGGGATTTTTAGTGAGGAGGGAATATGTGTTGTTATCAGAGAGTAGATTGTTACATTTATGTAGATAGTCAGTTTTGTTAAGTATTACTATATTATTACATTTGTTGGATCTTGTAATTATGATATTGTTGTTATTTGTAAGTGAACAGAGAGCTATGTAAAATTAGGAGGGGTGTTTTCTGTTTATTTAGGAGTTGAAAATCTTATGAATAATTAGTCCTTCCATGAAATCCAGAGAGTGAGATTCTTCTTTGAAATTAGTTTTATATTTTCCAAAGTCCACAATAAATTTTGAAATCGGGTCCAAATTTTTGTAGAGAAAATGAGAGTCCATAGCCCAAAATGATTTTTTGATCCATGGATAGTTCTAAATCTGATTTATTTATAATGTTATTAAAATTAGAATTCTTCACCCAAACACTATTATAATAAATAGTATAAAATTTGTTAACTTTTTCTTTTTCTCATTGATGATAAAATCTTTTCTTTGATGTGCTAAATTGAGTAACTGGGTGAAGGTATTGAGAGAGTTTGGGTTCTGTTTATACCATGACTCCTGGAAAATTTTGAAGTATTTAAACTTTGTCCAATAGCTTAGTTTTAATTTCTCTCTTGATAGTTGAAATTTTGTTAAGAAGAATTTCCCTATGTATATACCAGGGAAAGGGTTATCATTTGTTGCAAAATTGGTAGGTAACAGAGTCGCAGGTCAACCTAAATTTTAGGCGGTTTTGCCGGCGCGGCATGAATGTTTCTAAAATTAGATGAAATCATTTGTATGTAAGTGGATAATTCATGAAGTCTTCCTAAGTTCGATAGTTAAGATCTCCTAAGTTGATATCAGGCATATTGAATGTATTGCACGTATTCAGCAAAGATCGCTAAAGGATTAGGTATATAATAGAAGCCTTTATATAGAATCTTGTTAATAATTTAGGAGAGTCACTATTTAATAATTTACTTAAGCACAAATTTTCGCTTCTTTTCTGAAACCTCATCAGGTGCTAAAATTAAATTTAACATTAACAATAGAAATTTAAAAGTAATTTATATTTTAGATTTCTATTGTTGATATTAAATTTGGGGTGCATCACGAAATACCAAGGGGTGTGCGACAAGCATGAAGAAAAAACCTTAAATTTTATTTTAGTATATATATATATATATATATATATATATATATATATATATATATATATATATATATATATATATATATATATATATATATATATATATATATATATATATATAAATAGTGTGTTAGAGGATAGAGGTGCATGGAACTATTTTTTATTTTTTGGGGGTGTGCCACTAGAAAAAGGCACTAGAGCACTAATAAAACTTAACTAAGCACTTCTTAAGAACTCCCACTTTATACATTGCACAATCCTTTAATTACATTGCATTTTAATTGTGATTTTAATCGTTAACAATCCTTAAAAAAGATCCCACACAGAAAGAAAGAGAGAGCAGGGGAATAAAAAAAAAAATATTTAGGCTTTTGTTTTTCTTTTGTAAATCGGGTTTTTTTTAAAGGGTAATTAGTTTTTTATCCCAACTTATATAATATTATGAAAGAGATATATATATATATATATATATATATATATATATGAGAGAGAGAGAGAGAGGCAGAGATATATATATATATATATTATATACATATATATATATATATATATTAGTTAGGAGTTGGTTTTATTGAGCATATATATACATACATATATATATTATATTATACATATATATATATATATATATATATATATATATAACCAACCTGAGAACTCTGTTGATAAGAGTAATTTTCTGAATCTAAATCTTCTTCCTTAATTTCAATTTCAGATTTGATATCCATATTTTATTTATTTTAACAGAAATATATTTAATAATTAACACACTGTAAACAGAATAAAAAAATTTTCCTAAAAAATTTGCATTAAAATTTAATTCAAAGTCTTCAAGAATAAATGTGTTAAATATTTCGGTAATTTCCTAGTTCTGGTGGAACACATTTCTACTCTATTGAAATTATAAAGACAAAACTTTTATATACCCAAAAATCAAAAAACTAAATATTTTACAATAAAAAGTAATTTCAATACCACATTCATAAAGTTACGCCTTAGATTGATGAAACATTTATGATATTGATATATTGATAGGGTTGGGAAAAAAACGTTTTTTTTTCAAATCGTGTTTTTTTTTTTTTTTTCAGGAAAAAAACATGTTTTTTTCATTTTTTTCATTAAATGTATTTTTAAAATATAAAGAGGCTAATATGATATTTCACTTGAGTATTTTCATTTTTCAAATATAAGGATACTTGAAATTAAACAAATATTCCATTATGATTTATAAAATAGCAGAACTACCTTTCTCTTATATTTTATCAATTGTTTTCGTTACAATTTACAGTAGGTTGTAGCCTGCAGACTGCTGTTTGTAGGCTTCTACTTACTAATTTAACTATGTATTTTACATTTGTATCATATAATCATATTTATAATTTACTTTTAAATATTAATGTATATTATATTTATATAGAATGAGTCTGAATGACAAAACTCAAAAGTGACTTAAGGGATGCAAATGAAATAATAAAAATAATGAAATTAAAATTATACCAAGATTGTAAATGAAGGAGGATGAGTGAATGACTATATTTGGAATATCAACTTTTGATTCACTAATCACTAGTCCCCAATCCCCAGACCCCAGTCACTACTGAGTACTGACTACTGTGCTGTGACTACTGTCAAGCTCATTATCACTGGGCTCATCAGCGTGATCAGCCACATTTAATTTTGATATAGCTGATAAGTCTGATATCTCAGTTGTATGAATTATTGTGTGAGAATGACAGTGGGGAAGGAGCAGGGGCAGTAACAGGATCTTAAGCTTAGCTGCCAGGCATAATCATCTCTCTCTCAGTTGGCAAATTTTCAGAATTTCCTAGTTCTAGATTATGAGCAATATGGCGGCCAGTTTTGCAACGTCTACACAACAAAAGTTATATTCTGTGATGGCCTTTGCAACCTTTTATTTCCTTAAAAAGCACAGTCACACGACTTTTTGCATGTGGCATTTCTAAATTCTGATTAAATAATTATAATAAAAATGTTACTGAAAGCTGAAACAGAGTAAGAAAGCATTAATGAAGCCACTAAAACAAAAATATTATGAATATCAAAATTGTGAATATAAAATAAAATATGGAAAACCCATAAACCCTTTTGAACACAAACTCAGGGCTTCCACCTTGTAGGAAATTGAACCAAAAAAATGTCCAAATTCGAACATATTTACTAAATTTTATAATAACACCGTTCAAACATGCAGAGCCATTTTAATTCCAAAAAGAAAAAAATAATTTTACTTCTTTTTTTTTATTGTTTTTTTTCATGAAAAAAAACGAGCTTGTTTTTTTTCTTTCCCAACCCTATATATTGATATCTTAAATTTCAGTATATTCATTATCAATATATTAAAATAATTAAATTTTCTTGAGCCAATCATTTAAAACATGGAAGATGAACATTTGTCTATGGGGAGCTCCATCCACTGTATCTCTCAACCTGTGTGTTTGTAATTATACTGTATATTAATGGCAATTAAATATTTAATATCGATTATCCCTATATCAGTCTACCAATTTCTAAAATGGCGCTATCCATGTATAATTATCATAGCTATGCATTTTCTTTGTGAATTTTTAAAGATTTTCTTTATTTAATGCATAAAAGTTGTATCTGCGCGTTTACAAGTGATATATTAGAGTTTTACTATATTTCTGTATATCTTGTCTTTATAATTCCAATAGAGCAAGGATAAGAAACGTTTCACAGGAACTAAGAAATTACCAATAATTCACTAAGTATTGAATTAATTAAAATTACAAATATCAGAGAGGTACTACTAATATTTCTTAAAAGATTCAAAGTTAAATATAACTCAGTCTAACCATTTTGTATTAAAATATAAGACAATCTTCTTAGCTGCCATTTTTTTATTAATGAACTCTAGTAAAATTTTCCACTAGCAAACTCCCAGATCAACAATATCAAGCCAATTTTATCGGTCTTCCCGCAGTATGTTCAATAGCCTTTCTCATCACAAAAGGGTTAAACTTACGTAAATGAAATGAATCATTAGCTGGCTGAATATATAGAAATCGAACATAACCAGGAACATCAGTACCTGGAGCAGAAGGTCGAAGCTGTCCCTGAGGAACACTGTTACCACCATGTGAACTACCACCATCCAATCTCATGTCCCTTTTCCTCTTTTTATTATTTTATTTATAGGTGCAGCTGGAATGGAGAAACCTAACTTGATAGGGTTAGTTGTCTTGGTAGAGATACTCATGTCAGTAGGTTTAACCGGAGCATCAGATATGTCCTCATTTGAACTAGTAGAACAGCAGGAAAGAGTATCATCACTAGAAGATGTCTGAGGGGCATTATCTAGGCTCATGACATTTACAGAATCTGCATGAGCTATAGGGTTGATAGCTAAAGTCGAGGCTGTACAATTCTTCTTCTTTTCCTTTTTGCCATGTTTCCCCATAGGGAAAAACTAATATAGTTAACACACTATTCAAATAATTTATTCACAACGCTATACACTATGCACTACCACAGTAACACTAAATATATATGTGGAGTCCACAAATGGGGAGCTACACACATTCTACCCAATGTCTGTATGGGTCACTTTTGGCAAAGCTTTGCTCATTTGCTTGGTTTAGCAAATACACAACTCTTTTCCATCGCTTGTGGAAAAGATTTGTGTATTTAGAAAACCAAGCAAATGACCAAAGCTTTGCCAAAAATGACCCATACACACATGGGGTGTTTGGCAAAGAGTTCGACGAACTCCGCATGTGTGGAGCCGCCTTAAGAACGCACAACAAAAGGGAAAACTTAAGTCCAAGGAAAAAGTTCCAATCTTGAAGTCGATGTATCAGCAGACTGTCTTCTCCAGAGACCAAAAGTCGAATCCCATTTTCGTTTTTTATTTATATTTATTTATATATGTTTGTGGTATAGTCTTAACCAGGGTTGTGGAGTAATCAAATTTTCCTAATTCGATCTTCGCAATATCTTTTAAGTAAACAACGCTAACATCCGAAGGGCGTGTTCGAAAAATAATATTTCGACTAAATTCTTTTAAAAAATTACTACCTGACTCCACCCTATTGATATACCGACTTTTGACTCTGACTCAACTCAGTCTCAATTTTCTTCAAAATTACTGACAGAATTTAACTTTCAAAATCTCGCCAACCATCGTCTCCCTCTTCAAACTACCGACTCCCCCGACGCCGCGACTCCGACTCCACAACCCTGGTCTTAACATCGGCACCAATTAACAAATATTTTTGGCTAAAAAAAAAACTTTGTATTTAAATCATAAAATTAATATAATAGATTAAAATATAAGTAAATGAATATAATATACAGTACACATATGAAATAAAAATAAAACAAAATACAATAAAATAAAGTAATATAAAGTAAAATAAAATAAAATAAAAATTAAAATAAAATAAAATAAATTTAAATAAAACAAAATAAGTAAAAAAATATAAACGTTACACCTAAAGACTAATATATAATAAAATATATATATCAACATGTTTATGAATACATAGTTAATATATGAAACAAGAAAATAAAAGAAAATGAAAAATACAAATAAAATAAAATATGGATAAATTATAAAATAAAAAACTATATAGAATAAAACATTCATGAACTGGCCTTGTGACTAGGAATGTTCATTTAATATATTTATTTTAACTGCCTACCTATACTTTCCTAAAATTTCTATTAAATTAGCCTATATAAAAGTAAAGAAATAAGAAAATTATACAAATAAACAACTAATGAGATTAAAAGGAGTATATGCACTTTCCTAAAATTCCTGTCAAATTGTATAAAGATATAAAAAGCAAATATAGGTATATACAACTACTGAAATGATCTAGATTATAACTATAGTAAAATATTGTAAATGTTAAGTGATTATTCTAATTCACAAACATTTCATTTATTTGAGGTAGCATAGGACATTTAATATAAAGACAATAATATTAAAAAAAATATCATTAATACAATTGTTAAATTATTAATTTTAGTAGCACTATATAACAACCTCTAGTGGCTTCTGCACTACCAACATCACCTTTTTATAAAAAAATTTTACGCATTTTTTATGAAATATTAATTTACCTTATATATAATAGCACTTTTCTCTACATTACCAGTGGCTCTATTACTACTACCACTATTAATTCTTATTACACTTATTACCAGTGGCTCTATCACTACCACCATTAATTCTTATTACACTTAAAATAATTATTATTATTATTATTATTATTATTATTATTATTATTATTATTATTATTATTATTATTATTATTATTATTATTATTATTATAAACCAAACATTCTGTCTGACCTAAAATCGATATTTGACTTATAAGTATCGTGGAAAGCTATTTGCAAATACAAACATTATTGGAACAGTAAAAGCCAAAATATATATATTTTAAATAGGAAACAGCATACATTTTTATGCTTTGTATGGGTAAGTTGACATAAGTTGTGTTCCATGTTTATTTCCAAATATGAATTTGAAACATTTATTTGAAATCTGTGAAAACAATTTTACAGTTTTAGCTTTATTGCAAAATTTTGGGTTAATACTAGATAAAAAGCTTTATGAAAAGTGAGAAACAGTGCAAAATTACTAAAAGAGGAGCAAAGTTTTATTTTTGTAATAGTAGGAATTGGGGGTCAAAGTATAGTTTCTCCAAAAGATTATTTTTTTGCAAATATTAGAATGTATAGTGATGCTCTATTAATTATGTATTTTTTTTTGTACATAATGAAACAGTTAGCAGGGTAGTAACATATTTAAATGTTAGTGAACCAATAGTATTAGATTGGTTCAATTTTTGCCGGGACGTTTGTACTGAAGAATGTTTCAATAATTCTAAGAAAATAGGTGGCATTGGGAAGGTCATAGAGATTGATGAATTAATGCTTCGTAAAAGAAAGAAATATAGAGGAAGGTATGTGACAAGTCAGTGGAAACTTGATTATTTATTCCAAAACTTAAGGTAGGTTAGGTTTACAGCAATGACAATCCCTCTAGGTTAGGTCTAGGTCTTGGGCAACGACAATCCATCTAATCCTTCAAGATAGGTAGTACTGTACGCCTTTTAAGTCAAGGTTAGGATAAAGTATGGTTAGGTAGACACAGATTTAATATATTTTATATATATATATATATATATATATAGATTATATATATATATATATATATATATTATATATAATATATATATATAATTTATATATATATATATATATATATATATATAATATATATATATATATATATATATATATATATATATTAGGATGGTCACAAAAAATCACCCAATACCGATACCGATACCGATACCGATACTCTATTTTTTTAGGTGCCGATACCTATACCGATACCGATACCGATAACTTAATTAAATATAATAAATACACAGTAAAAAAGATAGAACATTTGTGTACTGCTAGGCAACTCAAAATTGCATTCCCTGTACAACCAATACTTAGTCATTTATATTTCATATTTGGTTGTGCCCAAGTATATTTTATAAATTAAAATAGTACCTTTAAGGAATAATAATTGCAATATAATATTAATAAACTTTTTATGTTTGTGTTTATTTAAAAAATATTCCATTTCCATTTTCAAGTAAGTATTAAAAAAAGTTTAGCTACTAGCTTTTAAGTTTTAACATTGATTACAATTTAAAAGAAGATTCTTTAACTAGCTTACAATATAAGGAAAAAATAATGAAAGAAAGAGACCTCAATTAATCAGCCGAAAAAGTTAAAATAAAAAAACGCTATTACTCAAACATGAATTAATAAAATATCCTTAAGGATAGATATCATTCAATACCCAAATTCAAAAATTCACAAATTGTGATGCCAAAAACATTAAGCTTTCCTAAGTATCTGGGCCGAGAGACAGTTCCTTTTTTGGAGCTGTTACCATTCCTACCTAACCTACACTATAAATACGCTCTCTCTCGACTGATGAAGAGGTGCTGATAATTATTTGCCTGCAAGCACTGATAATAATGAAAACCTTGGCCCATTTTCATGGCACCGCATGAAAGGATTCTCTTCTGTAGGCAGCATCTCATGTTTTCGTAGAGCCTCATCTCCTCTTTCACAGACTCGCAAATTTTAATTATCTTTGCTCCTGATGCCTGTCTCTTCAGTTTTTTACGATGAGGTTCCCTGGTGTGATTCCTTAGAAGGTGAATGAGATGTCAATGCAATTTCGGCCTTGAACTTTTTCAAAGTCTAACATATCCAAATTCTCATCTTCAATAGGTTTATTTGCTGAAAAAAACCACCATCGTCACTATCAGTGCTGTTGCCAGGTTGCAGCATAGGCGCTTCCACTTTGTCTCTTTTTTTTGTCAGCGAGCAACCTCCTTGGTTATGCTATTTTAATGCATTCTAGAAGAGGTTCACCGTCGGAGATGTCATTCTTGTGGGTTTTCAGCTAGCTTAAGGAATTCCTTATCAAGTTACCTTTATATTTATTTATTTTTTTACCAGTTGTCACCGCCGCTCACGGCAGAACCCTCTTCAAGGAGTGGGTGTTGACGCCTTAAAAAATCCATCAAACGCAAATAACACGATGAGCACAGGAAAGGCTTTAAAGTGATGGAAAATTAAATTGAGTTAGGAAACACAGATGATGGAGAGAAATTCCACAGAACGAGGTGGCAGGAAAGAAGAGCACCGCACCGAACCAGTCTGGAGTTACTTAACATCAACACAAAACTCATGTGCCGGACACAGCACCCCTTTGTGCTACAGGGCGTCGAAAGTGGTGGTTACGCGATGGATGTTCCCTCGAGCACTGCCTCTACAGTACCTATAGAAAAGAATTAAAGCACCAACATCGCGCCGCAAAAATAAGGGTCAATGAACTAGAAAGTACAAGGACAGTTTATAAGTCATTTTGGCCTTTTTGGACTCGACCCTATCCAAAAAGCCGCGATGAAACCAGAGCCCCCGCCCCCCAAGATAATGAGAGCAGTACTCCATACAAGGCGGATGAGACCCCTTGTATAGCTGGAGAAACTGAAGAAGGGGAAAAAAAGTCTCGTATTTTAAAACAGAACTCCCAGTTTCTTTGAGGCGCCCTAGCAACCACTGTGATTTGAGGTTTTCAAAAAACATTTTTTTGTTATGTTAAGGCCACAGGAATGTGTTTATTGCACAGGAAGAGACAAGAAGGAACCTGTCAAAAGAGATAGAAAAGTTAAGTGCCTTAGAGAGAGAGATTTGTAGAAGTTGGCGGTTTTTAAGAAAATTAAATTTTACCAAGCTTGAGACGACCCAACCCTGAAATTCTATCCAGATCACGAGAATAGAATCGGAAAAGATTAAGACGAGAGGCAATTCTAGAAGTTAAAAGAGGAAGCAGAAGTGAAATGAGTTGAAGAATGACAGGGTCACGTCATCGACATTATGAGTGGATAGAGTTAGATGTGCAGGTAGAAGATCATTGATGAAAAGCATGAATAAAGTAGAAGAGATAAAACAAAACCCTGAGGACACCACTATGACAGAAAAAGAAGAAGTCGCCCCATCAACAACAGCCGACATTGAGCGATTGAAAGAAAGCTAGCATAAGTAAGCAAAGAGAAGAAGAAAACCTAAAAGGAAGGAGCTTGGAAAGTAGTGACACGTGCCATACCGGTCAAATGCTTTGGATAATGTTCAAGCGCCATCACACAAGTCTTCCCGTAGTTCCAAGGCTGAAAACCATAAATCTGTTAAATAGAAAGTATATGCCAGTAGATCTCGAGCACGAAAGCCGTACTGGTATCAGAAAAGAAGGGAAAGAGATTCCAGAATGATCTAAGAAGTGAGAGTGAGAAGGGTTTCAAAAGGATCTTAGAAAGAATACAAGTGAGAGCTATAGGCGATAGTTAGAAGGATCAGAAGCGGCTTTTTGTGGAATAGGTTGGACATATGCGCGCTTCCAACACTGAGGGAAAGTGCTAGTATTGAGGCATAGAGAATATAGTTGAACGAGGTGGGTTCAGCACGGAAGCACACTTCCTCAAAATCGGAGAGGAATGCCATCCGGGCCACCCGCCTTCCTAACGTTCATAGATTTCAGGAGCTCATGCACCCGATCAAATGAAATGACAGGTAAAGGCATAGGACACCTGAGAGGAGAAATAGGAGGAAGAAGAATACCAGAATCGTCCAGGGTTGAATTAGAGGAAAATAGGAGGCCAAAGAGATGATTGGCCTTTTCAGTTGGAGTATTAACAACAGAATCACAGAGCGAATAAGAGGAGGAAAGGAATGATTTACGAAGTTGTTAGAGATGTTTTTGCAGATCTAGCAAGAAAGCTGATGCAGATAGGAGAAACCAAGGAGGTCAGCGGCATTTTTCGTTTAATGAAAGTCGCTTTGCTCGTCGAAGAGTATCCCTGCAAACGATTTCTAGCTTGAATGAAAATGGCAAGAGTGATAGGAGAACGAGAATTTTTCCACACCCGATAAGCATTGTCTCTAGCCTTAATGGCCAGGGAACAAGCACGATCGAACCATGGATTTTGAGGAGAAAAAGATTTAGTACAAGAAGGAAATGAACGTGCTCATCCCATTAACAATTACAGTTCCCAATTTATCGGCAGAAATCTGAAGCGTCTTAAGAGTCAAAGTAGTCACTTCAATTACAGTTAGCGTAGAAGCAACGCAATGCCCTCCCCATCGGCCCGATCAAAGTGCCAGAAAAACCGCATAGGCAGGATGGAGATGTTGAGAGAAAGGTATTAAAATAAGTGATATAAAGGTTTGTTGGTCAGATTTACCGATAGGAGCGAAGGTGGTGTATTTATAGAGAGAAGACTAGGTGGTGAAACATAGGTCAAGTGTGTTCAAGAAATGGTTGGTGGGACGATCCGGAATGTGTAGGATTTAATCAGTTTGCTCCAGATACGTTGAGAATATCTTAATGATTCGGACTACTCCCCAACCTAAATCAGTACGAGAGGAACCCAACAATTCAGGTTTGTCTACAATTGAAATCCCCTAAATAGAGGACCTCAGTATTTGGATGAGAAGATATAAACAGTCTCGTGAGAAGAGTAAGGTAATCAAAAAAGGACCTGGAAAAATCTTTCTGTTCTGTGAGGAAAACAGTAGCAGAAGCAGAAGAATATTGGTAGTAGAAGGAAGAAGATTTTAAGCCACAGACAATCGAAGTTAGGAGATTCGAGATTCTCGAGACGTGTTATAGGGAATGTTTATATTTACATAGGCACATACTACACCCTTCAAACGGAAAATTATAAAAATAAAGATATAGTTGGATATATTAAACGAGTTGAAGGATGAATTCTTAGCCATCTGGGTCTCAGACAAGAGCAATAAAATTAGGTTTAGAGTTAGAGGGGTAGTATTCCATGGATCCAGAGTTAGAGTGCAAGCCATGATGTTTGGTAAAGTCAAAAGAAAAGCCACGCTGTTGCAAAATCTGCTATTCATACACGGCACACGCACACGCACACGCAATCACCAAAAAAAAAAAAAAAAAAAAAAAAAAAAAAACAGACAGACAGAAAAACAAAATAGACAAAATAAAAGGAAAAATGAGGAAAATTTATTCGTACGCTAAAACCTAAATTTTAAAACGATTAAAAACTATTTACATAAATATTTTAAATATGAATAATCCAGAAAGTTTAAAAAAACACAAGCGAACACACACGCTCTCACGAAATTGCGTACAAAAAAAAAAAGAAAAAAAAAAAAGAAATACTATTGATCAACTAAAAAAAGTTGATAAATCTGATATAAATTATAATAATGGCTGTCCAAATAGGTAAATTTTACGCTAAGACCAAGTTGGAGAACGCAAATTCTAAGTTTAAAAGGAAAATTGAGGAAAAAAAAAACATAAACTTTTTACTAGATTTATTATTGAGTCTAAAAGTTTCCATAATTTTCCCACAAAGTAAGAAGTATCGGCTAAGTATCGGCCATTTAAACCTTATCCGATACCGATACCATCAAAAAATGGCCGATACTACCGATACCGATACTATCGTACATCTCATTTAATATATATGATATATATATATATATCCTATATATATATATATATATAAATATATATTATATATATTATTATATTATATTATATAAATATATATATATATATATATATATATATATATATATATATATATATATATATATATATTGAAATTGAAGGTCAAATAGAAACTTGTTATTACCTTATTATATTATTATTATTTATTATTATTATTATTATTATTATTATTATTATTATTATTTGAAATTTATATTATCTTCATCTCTTATCACAATTTTAATATTACTATCTCCCATTATCATCATCATCATTATTATTATTGTCCTTTGTTGTAGACATCTTTTTTTCTCTTCTTCCCCCAAGATGATTTAGCTTCTTCTAACTTGTGAGGTTCAAATAGCCATCTCCCAACAACCTCGTTTAGGTCTTCTGCATGTGGTCTTTGGAGTTCAATGAAGTTACTTCCAAGATCTTAATACTCTGGACAGATACAAATGAAGTGTATCAGGTCTTAACTCCACATATGTCACAGTTGATTTCGCCATTTGAGAACCTGTTTCTCCATTTTAGGTTCAAAAATGGAGAAACAGGTTCTCAAATGGCGAAATCAACTATCTGGCCCTGAAAAGTACCACTGAGTAGAAGGAGTTGCCATAATCTGAACTTTCTTCAATTTCCATTTTCCATCTTTGGTACATTTGTAGACTATCTTTGCTTCCTATCCCTTCTTTCCATTGACGTAGGTCCCAAGCTTTTACTTTTTCAGCTACCTCTTTCTTGTTTAGCCTTTCTTTTACTATTATGTCCATCATAACTTTGTCCATGTAGCCAAGTACAGTCTTCCACCATTTTTTCCCTTCTGCTTTCATTTTTTTTTTCAAGTATGTGATTTAAGACTTCTTTCTTTCATTCTTATATTGATTTCATAAATTTTAACTTGTTAGTTATTATTCTTCCCTGCAATGATGATGCTCCAATCTCTCCTCTCAGAGCTGCAGTTGGGGTGTACCTAGTCCCTCCTAGTATCTTCCGGTATACTGTGTTTTCAATTGTTTGTAACTTATCTATTTCTTGTTTAGTGAAGCACATTACATTGGATCCATATAAAATTGCTGGGAGTGCCACATTTTTCCAGTATGTTTTCCATATAAGTAGTTTGTTGCAGCTCTTCTCAATGACTGAACCTGTTTGGCTAGCCAAGGTGAGGGCCTTATTTATGAGATGCATCTTCTGAGCCTTAAACATAGTTTTTTCATTGTTTATATATAAGCCTAGGTATTTTATTTTGTCAACCACTTTGATTCCTTCAATCTCCATTGGTGGTTGTTCCATATTAAAAAACAATATATTGCTTTTCTTTTTGTTTATTTCTAGACCACATTCCCCACTTATCTGTAGTAATGTCCTAATACTCGCATCTGCATCATGTAATGTTTCTGCTAAGATCAGGCCATCATCAGCAAAGTATAGACTGTTTATTTTTATGGAACCATTGTTGAATCCCTTTTCTTTCTCCAGTTCCTTAATTATTTTGTAAGTAACAAGTTTGAATAATGTAGTAGACCCTGTACACCCTTGCTTTATTCCACAAGTAACTTCTATCTCCACATTTTCTATTTCACTTCCCAACTTAATGTAGGTTTTGTCATCTGTATATACTTGTGCAATGGCGCTTATTATCTCATGGTGGACCTTGTATTCCTTTAGAATTCTTATCAGTGATTCCCTACTTACTGAGTCAAAAGCCT
This sequence comes from Trachelipus rathkii, assembly GCA_015478945.1. Taxonomy (NCBI): domain Eukaryota; kingdom Metazoa; phylum Arthropoda; class Malacostraca; order Isopoda; family Trachelipodidae; genus Trachelipus; species Trachelipus rathkii. The sequence goes on along the minus strand of JABUQX010084874.1, from coordinate 5,949 downwards.
TTTTGAAGTTGATAGAAACTACAATTAATGGTAGGTGTCTTCTGTATGATTCTTTCATGCAGTACTGCAAAATAAAAAGATTATCCTCCATTCTTGCACCTTCTGTGAACCCTGATTGATTTTCCTTTATTTCATCACATATTTTAATGTGTTCTTCAATTTCATTTTTAATTAATGTCATAAATTGTTTGTAGGATATATCGGTTAATACGATAGGCCTTAAATCCTTTACAGTTGGGTTCCTCTTTCTTTCTATCATACTTGTTATAAATGTTTTCCATGATGTTGGTTTATTTTCCTTTGTTAGTTCTTTATTGAAAAAATTTGTGAGAACCTGTATACACTGTTCACTTCACTTCACCTGGACCTGGTGCCTTCTTCCCTTTGAGCTTTTGTAAGCACCTTCTAACTTTATCGGTGGTTATGACTGGTTTATTCATGGGTGTGTTATGGAATTATTTACTCTTATTGCCATGTCCATATATTCTCTCAGTTGTACTGAAAATTGGTGTACCCCACTTTGAATCCATTGATATCTTTGCTTGTTAAGTCTTATGTATTCTTCCTTTGAGTTATCGTCCCATTCTTTTGCAATTTGGTTTTCATGTTTACAATATATGGTTTCCCAATATTCAGTTAATTCTTTTCCTATTTCATCCTTTGGTATTAGCATAGTTTATCATATTATTAAGTTAAAGCAAATGGAAAAAAAAACCTTTCCTTTTTCAGGAAGAAAACAATCCCATAATTTGTTTTTTATCAGATTTGATTTCGTCTAAGTTTTTTCTCATATTTTGTTATTTCTTGTGTTATAAGTTTCTGCACTTTTGCTTTCTGTTCTTTATACTGCTTCCAGAGCATATTTCTGGCATGGTCTTCTGCCTCATTTCATCTTTTCCTATTAATTCTTTTTTTAATTTCCTTTCTAATTTCTTCTGTCATCCATGGTCTTTCTATCTTTTTTCCAGTTCTATCTTCTTTTTTCCTGTATGTTTTTAATAGGGTATCATCCGCTGCCGATTTAATGATTTTGTTAATCTCTTCCAACGTATCTACTCTTTCATTCTGCATTTTATTTTCTAGGTTCTGTAGATAACTTATCATCAGAACTGGTTCTGTGCTATAATATCTGATATTACGCCATCTCCCTTTTTTATAATTAGGCTTTTCCACTTTACTCTTTAGATATATTTGGATTAAATTATGGTCTGATAGATCAAATAGATTAGTTTCAATTCATACTTATCTAACCACCCTAAAATCATTTCACCCTGTTTATCAAGTGGTTGTTTCCCTAGCCATAGTATATGCCCATTAAAGTCTCCTAAGATCATAAGATTGTTTTTACTTTCATCTCGTATTAATGTTTCACATTTTTTCTTATTTTGGTATTTCTTTTTTTTATCCTCTGGTCCATTTCCTGTTGCAAAATATAGAATACTAATACAAATTTATATTCTACTTCATTAAATTTTACTTTGAAATATAAAAGATCACTATGTTTGTTAACTAATTTTTCGACATCTATCTGCTTATTCCTCTTACAGGCCTATATTACCATTAATCCTCCTCCTTTTTTGTCCCCTTAGTCTCTATTGCACAAATCATCCCTAAGTGAAAACTTATCCATTGTTAACTGTGTTTCAACTAAGAATACCAAATCATTTTCCGTATTTACTAATACTGGTAGTTCAATTTCAGCTAATTTTGTATGTATCAGTCCTTTGATATTAATTATATTTAGTGTTAGCCTAAGATCATTTACCATTTCATCTTCCCTATTATCTTCATTTAAACCTACAGAAAATTTCCATCCTTCCATATTTTAATTTCTTTTATGTAGAGATCAGTTTTTCCATTTTATTTCCTTTCCTGTAATTCTTTTTTAAGCAAATTTCCTGCTTCTCTCTCTTTTTATCTGGTCTGGGTTAATGTATATTCTCTGAAAGTGTGGGCTATTTCTTAATGCTTTTGATTTCTTCAAAATATTCCACTTTTCCTCCCGTTTTCATCTCGACTAAAAGGGGTCTAGGTTTCATAGGGAGATTAGCGTTATTTCTTCCTAGCCTTGTTGTCTTGACAATTTCAAACTCTGTTATCCCTATTTCCTTAAATACTTCAGAGCTAATTTCTCTGTCTTTTTCTTCAGTTTGCTCCTGGTTTATGTCATTTTCCTTTAAATTATATAGTCAAGTGGGGTAAAAAAAAAAAAATCTTAAACTTTTGTTTTTCTCCTCATACACTTGACATATAAAAATGCTATGGTATACATGTTATTGAGGTTGGTATTAGTGAAGGTATTGAATACGGTATGTATTAAAAATGTTTTTTGAATATTTAAGAAGAAAAAAAATGATTTTTTTTTACCCCATTTGAAATTGTAAAATGGGGTAAAAAAAAAACGGGGTAAAAAAATATGTTAAATTGCTACAAAAATAGGCCTAGTGTCACTTTACCTCTTCTGTATCAAGGATACATTATAAGAAGGGTGTATACCAAATTTCGTCCTTCTACGACCATTTCCCAGGTTTTGGGGCCAGCACCCCCCTCCTGGGGGTGCATGGTCATGTAATTACATCACTACCAGATGGGGTGGGTGCCAAGTTTGAGCAAGATACAATGACGTAAACTCTACCCATTACTAGGTGTGGTGCAGTGTGGAGCAGTTCGGTGCCAAATCTGACTCAGACTTCTTCTCTGACTCATTCCTTCTCTGACTCTGACTCCTTTCTCCACTTCTCTTATGCATTCCGTGTATTTCTTCTTTTTTCAGGCGGGACCCCTGGACTCTAACTCTGACTCTGGCTCCAACTCCTCCTTACTCCTCTAGGCCAGTGGTCTCCAAAGTGGGGTACGCAAAATGATACTTGGGGGTACGCCAGAGATAATAAATACAAAATAAATAATAAAAATAAATCCACACACAACCACAACACACACGCACGCACGCACACAACAAACAACACACACCCATATAGTATATATATATATATATATATTATATATATATATATATAATAATATATATTATATATATATATATTATATATATATTATATAATATATATATATATATATATATATATATATTCGTCAAAAATATTAACGCACCACAGGGTACGTGGCGAAGGGAAGGGTAGAAAAAGGTTGAAGAACTCGAAGACACCATTTTATTGGACAATGACAATAACATGTGATTCCTCCCCAGAACCGTAGGCTAATGAGTGTGAGCCAAGCTCAGCCAAAGGGTCTCGCAGTATAGTTCGGAGGTTCGGCGCTGCAAACACACATTGTTGGTATGTACGGCGACGGCCACGGGGGTGTTGGGTCTGGCTCAATACCGTGTATGACCCCCTATGGCACGGATGACTGCCTGACACGTCCTGGCATGCTCTCGATGAGTGGGCGAATGTCCTGGACAGTGATTTAATTCCATACGTCGTGCAGTGCTGTCGCAGGTCCAGGAGCGTCCGTGGAGGGGGTTGCAGCTGGCGGATCCGACGTTTCAGGATATCCCACAATGTATCGATTGGGATGAGGTCGGACTATATGCTGGCCACTCCAACGCCGTAATTTGAATCGTCCTAAGGTGGTCGTTCACACATTGGGCCTTGTGTGGTCTTGCATTGTCATGCATTAGGATGAAAAAAGAGTTCACCGATTATAGGGGCTAATGGCGATAACATTATGGTTTTAAGGATGCCTGTGATATTAACCTTACCGCATTGTAAGAGTGTCTCCCATCGAAAATGTGGCAACTGGCCGTAGGCCCCGAATAAAAGGATGCCTCCCCAGACCATAATCGACCCACCTCCAAAACGGCGGCACCTGCAGCACAATTGCATTGCGCGAACCTCTCCGTTGGTCGTCGGTATACTCTAGCCTGTCTGAGGCGTACAGAGATACTCTCGACTCGTCCGTAAAGAGCACCCTTGCCCAATCATCGAACGTCCAGTGGATGTGTTCTCGGGCAAATGTCAGTCGCGCCCTTCGATATGCCGTGGTGTGCGGTGGACCTATGGCAGGCCTCCGTGGCCGGTAATTATGTTTCGCAAGGTGTCGATGCATTGTATTGTCATCACCTGGTGCCGTTGTACCTCCGCCAGCTTGTATCTGCAGATGTCGTTTGCCGTTTCGTGTGGCGCTCTCGTTAATGCACGCAGACTATTAAATTCGGTCATTCCACGGGTGTCGTGGCCCTGGGCCTACCCTTTGTCCTCACTGGCGATCATGTGTCAGGGTTTCCTGGTACCGTTGTACCACCAGTGTAATCGTTGTGTGCGCTACACCGAACCGTCGACCAAGTGCCGTACCCGTTTGTCCTTCGGCGTTGGAGTATTATATCTGCACGCACTTGATCTCTTGAAGTTAACGCACTATCCTTTCCATGTTATCGAATTGCTTCGTACTGTGAATGATCCCTCGCTCAGATTTAACCCCACCTCTCCCAGGTAGTATGGGTTTATGTTTTGTTTAAATTTATCGCGGTGGACGGCCGAAATACTGCAGCGATTCTCTGCGGGTTGTCTACATAGTTTTACACTGATGCTGTGTCTGTGCTGGTGTGGCGTTCATCGGGGTTAGGGGCCTTCCCGATCCTGCGAGTGGCATTTACCCAAGTGGTGCGTTATGTTTTGATGGTGTAATATATATATATATTTATATATATTATATATATATATAATATATATATATATAATATATATATATATATATATATATTTATTTATATGTATATTATATTTGTTATGATTATATTATTATTATAGGCCTGTATAAGGGGTACAGCTTATAATTATTTTCGTTTTAGGGGTACGCGATCAAAAAAAGTTTGGAGACCGCTGCTCTAGGCAATCAAATTTCTCCTTCTCGGCATTTCATGTAGTAGATATAAGTACAGTTTGGAGAGTCCTGTTGCTTAAGATATTCTACTAGTTGGGTTATCTTACCACTTCTAAAAATTTGGAAAGCCATTCAAGCGTTACATGTCCTGCCCCCCCCCCCCCGGAGGGGGGTCCTGGCCTCCAAAAATAGGAAATGACCGTAGAAGGATGAAATTTGGAGATTGCATAGAGGAGGAAGGAGTATGGAGGATTCAGAGTCAGAGCTGGAGCCAGAGCCAGCACCGGTGCTGGAGCTGGTGCAGTGCCGAGTTAGTAAATATTTGTATGATAAAACAATATTGGTGTACTTATAACTTATATATGTTGTCGAACCTGTAGATCTCGAATATGAGGATTTCAATTTCATAAAGGGTGTCTGGGGACCCCCAGAGGGGGTGTGCCTCTGAAGAAAACAGTGTGTGTTTTTTTTTTCACTCCATTTATGAAAATTTGATGGGGTAAAAAAAATTATTTTTTCTAGGACATCTAATAATTTTCAAAAAAATTATTAGTTTGCCCAAGTTCCTCCATCAATATGTAGTAACTACCAAAAAAAAAAAAAATAAAAAAATTGTAATACATTTGAAATGGTAGCAAAAGTTGTAAAAACTGTAAAAAAGTTTTGCAGCCATTTTTTAACTGGGTGTCGACATTTGTTATCACTGATTACGGTCACTTTAGAGCAGCCCATTTTCTTTTGGTATTTTTTATAATTATTATGACAGCTACCAGACAGGGTTGGCAAAAACCCCGGTTTTTATCAAAAACCCAACCCAGCCGGGTTTTTGGGTTTTTTGGGTTTTTGAGTATGAATTTTTAAGGATCACTAATTCAATATTTTTTCTTTTTCAGAATATTTAAAAGATTGGCATGTTGATAGTAATTAATAAAATTTATTTATATTAATATTTAATAATATTCACAGTATTTAAAGTAAACTAAAAAAATGCCCAAAGCTAGATGTCACTCTGGAGGAAGAATTAGATCCAATGAATGGAATGAAGTAACATTTCAGGATGAGGAACCAAATAGGGTGATTTGTAATTACTGCCATGAAAGTATTATT
>JABUQX010084873.1:0-62797 GCA_015478945.1 Trachelipus rathkii | reverse complement strand
GAGAGATTATAGAGTATACTCTACATTTCGCTTATCATAAATTTGATAAAATATCAATGCAGAGTTAGACATTCTAATGTCTTTGTTTCATAAACAGCTGAGAGAGAGAAATATAGAATATAATTAATTTCTATTGGGTATAAGAGATTGGCTAGTGAGTTAGGAGTGATAATTATTTGGTGACAGTTATAGAACTGGTTATCTAATATTCTTTGATATGAAATAAGATTATTAATATGTAGTATAAGATTGTTTGATATACTATATTAACTAAATATAATAATATATATACAAAATTATAATATATATAATAAATATATTAAGATAATAGGTTTTATTATGATGAAATTATAGAATTCAAATTATATAAACTTATATATGATATATAATATAATATATTATACTTCATAAATATATATATATATAATATATATAAAAATATATAGTTAGAATGATATTAAATATAGAAATATTATATTTATTTGACCATATTTTTTTTAATTTTTGTCCATTTTTTTACATTAGTATTTTTTATATATTTAGTATATTTTATTAAAAGAAAATGAATATTGGTGATATTAACTTTATGTTACTATCTCAATTTAGTACGATCACATTCGACTGTTATTATAACAAATTTATTAGATAATAAATTAATGATATATATACCTTCTATTATTACTTAGTAATGAATTATTATCAGACTTGGCTTATAGAGGCTTTGGGTTAGGTTAATAAGTATTACTTACAAGCGTTGTATGAGTATCTAGCTTATGCTTTAATTAATTATTTGCATAATTGTATATGCAAACTTGCTTGATAAGATATTATATTTTACTCTTATTTAAGAATGACTTGGATTTTACCTATATACTTGAGATGGTTAATTATCTATACTATTATGGTGGAAATCCTGGCTATAGCTCTTCATAATATAAGTTTATTGGCTTTATTATAAGAGATCTCCGGGCTTGAGAGTATATATTCATTAATAGTAATTATGTTTTACATTAGTTATTAAGTTGATTATTAAATTTTTCAATTATTAGTACCTCTTGATGAAATAGTAATAATGTAGTACTTAACAGTAGTTTCTTCAAATATCTTCTTAATGTTATGTAGTTGAAGTTAATTCTGTATTTTGGCTAATTTCTTAACTACAATAGGTTAAACTTATATAATATATAGTCTAGTTTGTGGCTTTCAATATAAGTACTTGTTTGAGAAGTATTTCTTGCACATATATTATTGACTTTAGTCAAGTATCTCCCTATATTTATATTATTTTTATTACTTGATATTATGAGCTTCTTTAGGGCCATTTTTCACTTATTTGCCAAGGCCCTCAATAATTGTATATATATTTCATGGCTGCGCAACGCAGCAACATGTCACTATTCTTAGCTAGTTTCTTGCTTTCACGTTCCAGTCTAAAAAAATTCAATATGAGTTGTTGAATTATATACCTATATTACTGCGAGCTATCGATTCTTTTGTCTATATTTTCTTATATATCGTCTTCCTCTATACTTTGAGGATTTGGTTGTATATATACTCTCAGTATAGCCATCCAGGTATGGTAATCGGACTGGGCTACATTTTAGTAAGCACTTTTCGTTACCGTCTCATTTTTTTTTACTTGTTGTATGAGTTCATTTCTTTGCTAATTATATATTTAAATGTGATATAATCATAAACATAATATTAGAAAAATTATATTAATTTGAGTATATTATTACATGACAGAGTACCTATATGATAGAACTATTACTATATATCTTTACTCTCTCTCTCTTCATCTCTATATATAATATCATATCATCTCATATATATATACTATCTATCTATACTCTATCTTATCTATCTCTATCACACTGTACAGCATAAATAATTATCTCACTCTATATAATATCCTCTCTCTCTTCTCTCTCATCCTCTCACTTATTTGCTTCAATCTCCTACCTCTTCCTACATACCTACATATATATATATATATATCTATCTCTCCCTATAGTATGTACTGATATCTTATACAAGGGTGCTTATTATCACTGTTCTTCTCTCCTCTCATCTCTCTCTCTCTACATTCTCCACTTATAATCATATCTACTCTCTATATCTAATCTCTCCTCTCATCTATCTCTCATCTCCTAACTCGTCTCTTACTATACTTATCATCTTACCTATACTACTATATCTTATATATACTTATAACCTATTCTATTTTTATATATGATATATATAAATAGTATATAATATAAATTACCTCTTCTTCTACTTGACACTATATATATATATATATATAATCTTAGTGAGAGTATATCATATCTCTCTACTTATCATTATATCTATCCTATATAATACTATCTATTATAATCTTTCATATATCTATATCTATATAATATATATATTAAGTTTGAAATCATTTCTAAAAAAATAAAAACATTATGTTTGGCCAGACAAATATTTTTAAAGCCAATGTCGTATCAGTCTGAGTCACATTCATATCTGCTTCGGGACGTAAAATCTCAGACCGTATAATTTCCCGTTATCTCGAAATATATTTACTAGTAAATAGTTTCTTTTTAAAACAAATTACGATGTATTTTTAGGTCAACATATAAGTTTATCCGAAAACATTTAATTCTAAATAAAGTCTTTTACAAAGTCTGATAGTTTTTGTTGTGGTATTATGCAACTTAATACGCAATCTACTTATACTATATATATATTATATATATATATATCTTTCTATTATATATCTATCATTAATATATTAATATATATATCTATAAGAAGATCTAATATCATCTCTCTCTCTCTTCTCTCTATTGAAATATTTACATTTTGAGTGAAAATTACTTTTTATCGCTACCAGTGATAAATAACTAAACATACAGGTGTTGAGAAATACTACCAAATTTATATAGAAATTATTAGTTTATGAAATTACTGGACCTAAATTATCAAATTCTTTAAAATACAGATTTCCTCACACTACCTTATCAATCTTTTTTTTAATTTACTATGTATTTCTTTCCATAATCTTCTTCCTTTACTTTCTTTCCCATTTTTAATAATTTATCTAATAATTTCTAATAAATCAAGCTTCTATAAAACACTTATTATTAGGGTTCTTCTGTGAGAAAAATAGAGCCATCTTTATATTGGTATTTATCGGAAATTATCTTAAAACTGTTCACATAATTTTATAGGTTCCAATAGCTCCACTTTTAGAAAGAAAGCTGCCTCAACGAAGGCGGCTAGCTCACAGATCTAATATGATAAGCGACGAAATAATCACTCAAATGATTGTTATTTTTCTATTGGTATTAAAGCTGTTATAATTTATGACAAACATTAGTAAAATTATTTAAGCCGTTTAACTATAGTACACTATATAGTCATAATATATCTACATTATACTGATATATTTATATACTATATACATCCTATTACGTTAACGATCGTGCTTATGCAAAGAGAGTTAATTTCATATGTGAAGCAAAGAGGGAGTTTCTATATTCAGATTGAAAGGGCCGTGAATATATATTTTGTCTAATCAGCACAAGCTGTCAAGCTTTTGCATCATTCTTCTTCGCGAGACTTAAGTACGCCAATTTGCCGCTGTCACTGGCGCGCTGTCTACAGGGAGAGAATCACTCATAAGTTACTCATGAATGTCGAGCATGTTTTTCAAGCAATCTATAATAATTCAGCATAGTTCATCCGGAACAAATGCTTATACTCGCATTGAAGCCATGTAATTACCCTATAGTTACTACGGCATCTTAATAGGTTAGCTAGTATACAGAATTTAGTCACTCTAAGTCTTATGTGTCTTAGTATATATATAGAGTATTTAATAAATCTATATATCTATAAAGTATAAAGGCTTATTTGTACTCTGTGTAACTGCTTTGATATGGGATTAAATACACTAATAATCTCTCCTAATCTCTCTCTTTCAGTCTCAATACTCTCTCTAAAAATAATATTAACATTAACAAATCTCTGCTCTTATCTCTAAAACATATACAATATCTCTATCTCTCTTCTCTCTCTTTCTCTCTATTTTCTTATTTTTTCTACATCTCTCTCACTTCACACTTTTTATAAGTAATTATATGATTTATATTACTTATTTTGAACTATATTATGAATGAATATGATGAAACTGTTTGGGATTTATTATACTACATTTATACCTTTATAAATATCAAATATTTAAAATACCATTATTTTAAATATAGGGATTATTAACTATATCTATTCAAGCGTAAGAATTTTATTCATTTCTCTACTCTTGTATATAATTTTTTTATAAAAGTAAAATGTGACCAACATTCGTACAACTTCATCCACCATGAATTATTAAGTAAAAAGAGGACTCTAAAGAGAAGTATTTTGAAATGTGAGCTTTAATTGTCAAATTATAAGATATTATTTTCATTGCAAATGAAAAAATATATATATTATATATATAATATCTAAAAAAATATTATTATTTATAATTATTAAATATATATTGAGAGGAGAGAGAGAGAGAGATATATTTAATTAATATTTAATTATGTAAATTATATAATTTATTTAATTTGTAATTGAATATTAATTCAATATCACTCAGAACTCATATTATAATATTACATAGTGTAAAATACAATAATATATATTTAAAAATTATTATATTCTATCAGTTTCTTTAAGTATACTCATTATATTTAATTAACAGATTATCTATTTTAAGTATATAATTAACAGACTATATCTAATTATTGTTATTTCAATATTGTCTATTAAATTAAATATATAAGCAAATTATTAGACCTAATAATTATTATTAATTTATATTATGGTAATATGTATTAACCTTTCATAATATATCCATAAGATAAGATATTACATTAGGCGATTACACTCAATTAATATATTCTTGAATGATGTAAATAGTGTAAAAGTATATACAATTCTAAATTTCAAAAAATCCATTTTAAGGAGAGAGATAATTTAAAATATTCGAAAGAGGATATCTCATATTTCTAATCACAATAACCTTTTAGTAATCTCGATTGGGAGGAGTATACTACGTGACTAACTAGAACATAAACTACATTTAATTATTCAAGCTCATTTTACTCTATAGTATTCTTATTTATTTATTACATATTATTGGGTTAGTATACTCCTATTATTCGTAGGAATATAACCTTCATTCTATAGAGAGATCTATTAGTAAAGCCGCATCCAGAATTCTAAAAACTTCCGTAGGAACTAATATTTAGATAGTATGAGTTCGAGTGTTAAGCACTAATTAGTAGTAGTAGTGAAGATAAAACGTGAGAGGATAGATTTAACTTACCAGTCCACGCTATACTCACATATTCAGCATGGGTATGTAATTATCAAATAAAAAATGTGGATAGAGAGATTCGAGGGAGAAATTATCTAAGTAGTCTAGCTATATTAAGTAATCCAATTCAGACTAATAATCTTAGTGAGGTTCATCCATTAGTATATTACTTGAAAATTTCTAATTTTCTGAGGAGTCGTCTTTAATCTCGTCAGGTTATATAAGCATCTGTATTACAAGAGATTTTGGTGTGAGTGGAAGCTAGTAGGTGATTTGACGAGAACACCATGCAACAAATGCTATTTCTCTAGCGGCGGGATTCAAGAGCCCAATTAGGACGGCAGCATCATCCCAGTCAATATCCGCCACTACTCGCGAAACCAGATCGAAAAGTATCCGACTAAAGAGGACTTACTAAAGTTATCAACAGATCTTTGTCCTTGCATTGAATTGAATTTTTAGAACGCAGGCAAGCTAGTATGAATTTAAGGAATAACACAATTTTTTCAAGCACATTATCAATCTCGGCCCTGTTAAATTCCTCTATTCCCTTTCTTGTCAGGCCTATAAATAGGCATCCAGATCCTCTGCCAAAACAACCTTGATTGCGTTTTTAGAATGAGTACTTGACAATTAGATGGGAATAACAAAATATCTTGATAACTGTCTTATCTACTTCACCATCCTCTTACTTTCTAGGAATGTTTTATAATGTACGTTCATCTATAACAAATCCATCCTTCACTTCATCAATTGGAGACGGATACACAATCATTCGAGGACCATGCATGTGGGTGTCAACTTATTATGAGTGATGGTGATGAGGAACAATTTACTTCATCTACAATTCATTCACGAAATACCACGGACTTCTCCAGTCCTTCAAAGTCTTTCTTATATTAAACCTGCCAGAATAATTAAATACTCATACCGTACTTCTCGTTCCTACAACCGTGGAAAGGGCTATGCAGATGTTGCAAATTATATTCAGCATATTAAAGATTCTTTTCTCACTACAGAGCCAGCAGTTCTTAGGCTCGTGTGATTGCTTCGTACTGGGTTGATATATAAATAATTCGTGAAAGAAATACTTCTTTAAATCATAAGATAGTATACGGTTTCATTAAAGTAACGAAATAACTCACACTAGATTACAGGCACACCTCAAGACAAGTCAGGCTCTGCAACTGGCTAACGACCGCAGTGAGTAACAACTTAGCGTTAGCGGTTGCGGGTTGCAAGTGTGACGTGGTGTTATTTTCAAATTAAAATTAGAATGACTGTATGTCATGTGCCACATATAGTATTTTGATATTCGGAGCCATTGTTAATATTATCGAATCTGGGCATAAGGCTATTGACAGCGGCTACCTGATGATCGCCATCAATAATGTATATAGGCTTGTCATATAACATGATAATATATATATATATATATATGATAATATTATTATAATTATATATATATTATATATTATATATATATATATATATTAATATAATATTAATTAATAATTAATATAATTAAATAAATATTATATATATCATAATTAATATATATAATATTAAATATATTAATATATATATATATAATATATTTATATTAAATATAATAATTTATATATATATTTATTAATCTAGAACTTGACTTGCTGGTTATCTTGAAAGAATGGAGAAGAATCAATTTCAATATAGTGATATTTCTACTACAAATGGAGACCTATAGTTTTATTCACCAACAATACTAGAGGAATTTTCTTGCACTGTCACTTTTTTGCGCGGGACAATGGAACCCATTCTACTCTTGTGTGGCGGAGTGGCACATCCACTCATCGTCCACACACACACTATTCGTATACAAATAAAAAAATATATAAATATATATTATTAATAATATCAATCATAATATCATTTATTACTAATAATGTGAGTATCCACTAAGTATAACTACTACGTAAGCTTTATTACCTATATATCAGATATCGTATATATAGGGGTAGTATATATATTTTATTTTTATTTATTTTACCGCTTTTATAAATGGAGACCCTAACTTATTATTAGTATCTAACGTCATACTTGAAGTATTACAGTTAGTACAACATACAACTAAAAAGTCTTATTTTATCAAGTGTGTAGTAAATAATCTATATTTATGATTGGGTGCCCCTGGCATATTATTAAGGGGCGCAAAAATATAATATATTATTTGATTGTCTTATAACCGTATTGGAGAGTTTTATTATTATATAAAAGTATCGAATAAATTTTAATTTATTTCTTTTTTGTTCTTGTACTAAATTAGAATTGGTTCTTACTACTCTCGACAGAGCGAAATAAAACCTACTTCAAACCGAGTGTAATCGTATAAAATTTTTTATTAACACTATATTATTCTAGAGATTTTACGCCACTTTCGATCTCAGTGATAATTTTGAGAATTATTTGATATTTAAAGCAACATTTCGATCTTGGTCACAAGGGTTATATATTAAGTAGTATCTTCGCGGTTACATTCATTCAATTTTTTTAATAAAATACGAGTGAGGAAGCTTCTCAATATTAAAACTTATAAAACTGAGAAGAAAATTAATAATGGTATTATATTCAATAATCATAAAGCATAGAAAATTACTACACAATAATTAAAATAAAAAAAAAAAAATTTTTTTCTAAAATACAAATAAGATAGTTTCGTCACAGTTCATGGCATAAGTGGAAAAATCCTAAAAGAAGGAAGGAAACGAATCTAACAAACAACTACTTTTAAAGTGGAGGAACCACAAAAGATTAACTAAACATCAAACTCTCCACTTTTGGAATATATAATATAAAATGCGAAATGCAACATAATGCAAAGCTATTTAGCTTAGAAAATTATAATCGACCAAGGACAATTATTATAATAACTTATATTGAGCGAGTGATAGTACTAGATAAAACTTTTATATAGAGAGTATTCATTATTCTTAGTATAATACTCGTAGATTATTCACTAGTTTATAATTATCTTTAAATTTTTATTTAATAAAAAATCATGTTTAAAAATTGTTTTGATTTTTTCTCTTAGTACTTTACATTCTTATGTGAATTATATAAGTGAAAGACAACTGGCTTACATAACTTTCGGTTCTCGTACGTGTGAATTAGGTAAACTGAAGACAAAATAATACAAACAACCCTTAACGTATTTAATTGGCCTTCACAAACTTGCTTATTTTCAACACAATTGAGGGATTCCGATATCCATTGGTGCCCGTAAAGAAGAAATAAATAGTATCTAATGCATCATTAATATATACATAATTCAGTATTAATATTAAAAATATTAAAACATACTAAAGATAAGATATTCGAAAAGCTTAAATATTTTATACAAATGGAAAAAATATTTAATTAAATTTAGTAAATTTAATGATAAGGAAAAGGAGGATATAATAACCTATTATATATAGTATACTATTAATATAAAAATGTGATTGTTAGTTATTTTGTGTTTTATATCATATTATAAATTTTACTTATTAAGTTATTGTAATTTTGTGAAATTTATACAAAAGAATAAATCATAAATAGTATATGATTTGTATTGGCTGAGAAAATAGAAAAGTGCCATCTCCTCGATTAAAACGAGGCAGGGCCAATTGGGTAAGGACTAAGCACATTATTCCCAGCTGGGTTGAGAGAGAGATATTAAAACCCCACTGAGAGTTCTTAAATGCGAAATTGTTTCAATGTGTTGAACCAGCTTTAAATTTTTTATAATTTAGATCACATACAATATGAAAAAGTCTCTTATAGCACTTGTGCACCTGCACAACCAAGTAAAAGTGAATAAAAATAACGGTTTCTTCAGCGCACTTAGAAAACAGGAAGGAGAGTTTATATTACTTCTATAGTGAAGAATTCCACGCATGAAGATTTTTCACCCGTGCATATAATAAGATTTACCGAGAGTAAGCTTTGGTAGAGCTTTGGAGCACATAAATTCAAATCTAAACTAACTTAGTAGGTAAGATTTATCTCTTTATACCTCTCGTGGCACTGAGAGAATGTATACAACTTATCATTGGTTTTACAACATCATAGGGTATATAGTTGGAGTTCAATATTACCACATACTGGGACATATATAATTTTATTAAGCTATAGCGTCACAGTACTCACACACAATTTATTATTTCCTATACACCTCATTATATATAATATTATAAATATAATAACAATTATAATATGCATATCTACCGATAAAAAAAAATTAACACCTATAATAATAGTTTTACCTTATATATATCACCTTAGAGCCTACGATGTAGTAGTGTATATATACGGGGATGAGTGAGTCATTTGACCAGGAGGGTAACCAATGGTGGAATATATCAGTCAATATCCTGTTGCTATAGAATTCTCTTTCCACTAACAGCCTCATTATCTCTCGTCAGGGCTGAGACATCGATAAAAAGACATCCCTTTGCGTTCTAATCATCAATTCACACATGCATAGGGTAACACATACATTGGTGTATACCGAATAAACTCCTACGACATCTTACAGACACTCCACACACCTACGGATACTATCTATATCCTCATGTTGTATTGATAGGGGAAATGAAATTGCCACATCATAATGTACCTTGTCGAGTCTTTAGAGAAGGTACCGACTAAATGGAGGACGGTGGTAGTTGTGATTGTACATACCCACTAACCTAACTTTAATCTCATTGTCACTAGGAATTGCTAATGCCAGCCTCAGAGAAGGTCGTGCTCGCCGTATAACGAGCCTTTCTATCTTTCTGAGGCGAAAATGTATGGAAAATCTGTATGGTACTTATGGAAAATGTCAGAGGTATAATAAAATTATTATGAGGGAAAATGTAGGAGAAGAGAGAAATGATATAGAAAAGGTATTGAAAATGTACGGAAATTTTGATTGATCGCTGTGAACTGTAAAAATCAAAGATGAAGGGAAACGGTGATAAAATGAAGTGCTGTGATGTTGCATATGTGTGTGTGTGCTTGAGTTATTTTTTAAGGGAAGGAAGAAGAGGGGAGGGAGAAGGATATGCCATTTTGAATGAGTAGCCTTGTAGTATTAAGAAGCTATGGTTAAGTACTTTGAGTATGTTGTGTATTACTAAAATTTATAAAAGGTAATAAGTATATATAATATTAAAAATATTTGTAAAGGATACAAGGTCACATATGTGTTAATGAGATCTGTTTGTTGTAACATCTGTATGTAAATTTAATTGAGATAACAGTAGAACAATAAGATTTTTCTGGATAAATCTGATGATTTTTGGATGGGAGTAGAGTAGGAAATTCTAGATTTGTATGTGTTTTGAGAAGAACTCTATATAATCTATGTGGTAATTTGATTAATTAAAGGTGATCAGAAAAAGGGAATTGACTGACAAGCTCGTTATAGAGAGGAATGTCGTGGAGAAAAAAAAATGAAGAATTAAGTATGCGAAAGGAGGAGCAGATAATTAGATTGCATGTTTCAAAGAAAATATATTGCGTGTAAGGTACACAATACGGTTTATTCATCATTAATAACATTCACACTAGAAAGTATGTCATAAGTATTCTAGAGTTTGGTGTAGGGCAGCTGATACGATATGAGAAAGTATGATATATAGATAATTAGTGATATTTAGTGTAGAAGTTGCCGGGGCAGAATATTGTGTTGAAAGTATGGTTTCTGTATGTGATATGTAAAATCACACTGTATCGCGGATTAGGAATGGGATTATGTTGATTTTTAAAAATATTATTTTCCAAATATTTATGATGAGGACTATCTTTGAGTAGTCCATTTCGACTATCAAAGATAATTCGAGTAAAAGAAAATGGTAGAAAGTAAAGAAAGTGAGTAAAGATATAATGAACAAAGAATATTAAAACGATAAAGAATATTCTGAAGAACGCTCGCCACGTAAGAACAAGTGTTATTGAAATTGCAACTAGTTGAAACTGAGAGCATATATCTGGAGCAAAATAAATGAAATGACAATTGTTAGCAATGCAAAGGAAATATGTAAATTGAAAATTAAAAGTAGAGAAGTAAGAATGTTAACAGTGAATGGTTGAAATGAAGAGGTGATGTAAGCGGTTATAAAAGTTAATTCAAAGCGTGTTTCATTGATACTACTAAAAGCCAATAATAGAAAGTTTCAATAGAATGATGTTTATGGAATTACATATAAGGTAAGGGAGTATAAATAAAAGGAACTTACTAAAAGGTTGCAATATCGAGGAAAAAAAGAAGAGAAATAAAGAATCAGATATTTGAGAGGAGGATTAAATGGGTGACTATTACAGGGAATAAGGAATGACTCTTTAGAGAAGGAAGTTTGCGAGTTATAAATGGTATGAATGGAATATGGGAACCTTAGTTTAGAAAATTAATAAAGGTAATTAGGTGCTTATTTGTAACTGAGAATAGAAATAAGATGTGAGAGATTAAAGTTGTAGGTAAACGAACAATTTCAGTAAAAATATGTATATATAACTACAAAGCACAGTTAATAAGAGTGATATATAATGAATGTGATGTGGTATTGATGTGCTAATGAATGCTATACATGTATTTTGGGGATCGTGGTACAATTAGCAAGTTGTGAAGTGATGTATTAATTAAGGTAGTATAGTGAGAAGTATTGATAGATAGGTAAATTCATCATGAGTGATATTTTAGTAATGAAATTACTAGCTGATGAAATGAATCATAGCTCCCAAATCAAGCAAGTTGTGTTAGGTTTGAAGTTGTATATTATATTCAATATATTTATGGTGTGTTTGTAGGTTCATCGCTTCTTCCATCTGTATTTCAATATTTCCAAAGTACTACTTATATTAATATTATAGGTAAGGGAGATAATGGGAACTGTAAGAAAAAATATAGGGGAATTAGATTTTATATTGAGAGTGTTATGTAGGGAAGAATACTATAGAATGGTGTTGTGCCAAAATACAATTTTCAGCAAGTACGAGTAATATTGTAAGTCACAGCTGGAGATTTCTATTTAATTGATGCGTATTTGGGAGTAGTAGATAGGATGTGGGATCAAATCTTTTACATTGAAACAAATGATTGAAGAAAATGAGAGAGATTCATATGAAATATTAATTGATTTATATTATAGGTTATTTATACTGGAAATTATGCCAATGATAATATTTGATTAAAGAATTAATATAAGGGGAGCTCTTTATGGCAGTTATGTTGTGATTAAATTATGGTGTTTTAGATTGGTATAGAAATGTGATGTATTTGGTAAGCGAATAAGAAGAAATAAAGGAGTACTATATAATAAGATAAAAGTAGGAATAGAGCTGAGGGTATTGTAGTGAGAGGGTATTGATTTGAGTTGTGGACCTATCACTGGGCCCATAAGGAGATGAGACCCTATTAAATATATATATATCTACTAAATTTAGACGAATATGCCATAAACCATAGTTAGGATCTATCGCGGTCTCGTGAAGCTCTAGGGTGATTTTCTGACTTATAATATAGCGAGTAGTGTTCTCTGTTAAAACTATAATTAAAAGGTATAGAGATGAGGTATAGCGGTAATGACTGGGTTTTCTTTCATGAGACTTTTGTCATATACTACTATACTTATACTAGCTTTTCATGTTTTATCCAGGTTGACGTTGCATACTCATAATTTTGTTTATGACTAACTGAATTAATGTACTTATTGTCTGTTGAAGATATTTTTTCCAAAGTAATTATTTAACCCTTGGCGTAACTTATGCCACACCAAGCTATTTTATAAATATATTATATATATATTATATAATATATTATATATATATATATATAATATATATATATAATATATATATATTATATTAAAATATTTATATAATATTATAATATATATTATATATTAATATATTAAATATATATATTAATTAATATATATATGTAATGTAATTATATTTATATATTTATGTATTTATTGAATGAATAAAAAGTGTAGAATAGATCTTTAGAACTTTAGATAATAATATATAATATATATATATATATATATATATATTATATAATATATTTATATTAATTATTAATAATATATTAATATATAAATATATATATATATATATATATATATTATATATATAATATATATTAATAATTATATTAATATAATATATTAATTATTAATATATATATTTAATATATATATATTTATCAATTAATTTAACAAGTATGAAGAGGAGGAATACAATCTACATTATACCAGAGATATCAGAATCCTAGTTTGGTAATTATAATTACTTGTCATTTATTTGAGTGATTTACTTATTTAGTTTATTATTGAGAAAAAATTATCTATAATCACTACAACACACACACTTAATATATATTAATATATAATATTATATATATTAATATATAATTGAATATATATATAATACTATATAATATATATATATATATGATATATATATTATATTAATATATAATTATTATATATATATATATATATATATATAATTAAATAACTACTCTGTGGTAGACAAGGGGATATTATATGATATATTTAACAATAAAACAGGTTGTCATTAAAAAGTATAGATTAATAAAGGCCTACGGAGAGTATTAATCTCAACACAAAACACACTCTACGTGAGATGATTTGAGATAAGTGAAGTTGCAAGTCAAGGAAAACATAATATATATAATATATATATATATATATATATATATATATATATATATATTATTATATATTATATATATATAATATATTTATATAGTACGATGTTAAATATTGCATATTAATCGTAATATATATCGATTTTAACAAAGAAAATAAAGCAAATAAGTTTTCAAAATAGAATGGCTGAATATAACGGACTGTGAACCACCGCAATGTTGCGAATGGGACAAATATACCCGATGCTTTACCACGGACCATCCCCCAACTCAAAAGAAAAAGGTAGTAAATTCTTTTATGCTAATTTATATTGTTTTTCTTTATTTCATCTTATATAAATTGGATTGATATGGAATATTAACATCAACAGTAGTAACACTCCATCCGCACGAAAATGACGCGACCTTTTTTGAACTTTTCTGAGAACGCGACCTTTTTTTGAGCTCGAATTTTTACATGACCTTGACCTTTTTGTGCCTTCACCTTTTGGCCTTGCCTTTTTTTCGAACCACCCTTTGTTTTCCATGGTCATTTTTGCCCAACGGTATTTTTTTGGCACCCCTAATTTTTTGGCACCTAACCCCAATTTTTTTTTTTTCGGCAGCCCTGATTTTTGGCAACCCCTTCGAGAAGGGTTGCGCCAACGGTTGCTGTAAGCAACCGTTGTACGTATTGCTGTCCCCTATTTTACGCCCCCTAATTTTTCGACCATGGGGCAATTTTTTGGCCCACGGTAATTTTGATCTTCATTTAGGGCTTAGCCCTATTTTTTGATGTCTTAAACCTTGTTTGACCTTAGCCTTTTTTGTCCTCCCCTTTGCTCCAAAGTTTGACAGATACCATGGTCAGATTTTTGACCTCCACGTATTATTTTTAATTTTTTCTCTTCCATTGGGTCATTTGAACCTACGGTAATTTATTTGTCCTCCTTTAAGGGTTAGCCCTTTTTTTTATGTCTTAACCTTGTTTTGACCATGAATTTAGGGCCCTGACCTTTGATCTTCCATGGTCATTTTTGGCCCACGTCCAATTTTCTGCACTTGTGCCCCACCCAGTACATATTATCGTTCCTACTGAATCGTATGTATGCGAACTATCTCTACTTGAACACGTACACACAACACAACACACACACATCACACCATCACAAGCAGTAACACACAAGACACATTACAACAATACACACACACAGCACACACACACATACACTTAATACACACATTCACTATGAGACTTATACACACATTCACTAATGACACTTTACATTTACACTTATACACACGTACAAACAAACTAAACTGGCCAACCTATTGGTCGTCCATGGGTCCCATTTGACGCCACGTTCAGGTAATTTTTGTCCTTCCTTTAGGGACTAAGCCCTTTTTTGGGATGTCTTAACCTTGTTTGACATCGATATTTCAGCTTGAACTCCCCGCCAAATACAATGGGTCAATTTTGGACCCACCTAACTTGATGTTTTAGTGTCTCCAATCAACCGTAAGAATATCTAGTGATGTTTCTATTAGTGTTTCTATGAGTATTAGATTGAGTGGCAGTGAGTGCCAGGTGAGTGCCAACGAGGGCCCCAATGATGCCAATGAGTGCCAAAGTGAGTGCACATAGTGCCCAAGTGAGTGTCCACATAGTGCCAAGTTGAGTGCCATTAAGTGTCCGATGAGTGCCAAACTTTTTCAGCCTTTCTAGCCTCTCCTGACCTAGAATAAGCCCAATATGGGTGTCTACCTTTTTTCTCTTATTTATGGTAATAAGGGTTAAGAGGAATTCGAATGGTGTTATTTATTCTATTTTTTATATATGATTTTTATATATATTATATGTGTTCTTCTATTATCATCTTTTTTATTTTTTTATTTTATTTTTTTTATATATTTTTTTTATTTTTATCTATCTTTTGTACTAATGACATTTATAATTTTATTTATCTTTTTATTTTAATGATTTTACATTTTTTTTATTTTTTTAACAGTTGAACAGTGACCGCAACAGTTTCCGACAGTCCCCGGAGTCCGGTCTCGCAGTGGAACACTGTCGCCAAACGCGCTCGCCTGCGTGCGGCCCCGCAGGCGCAATATTTTTTATTTCTGCACCGCCGCGTTGCGCTACCGCGCAGGGCGGCAATAATTTCTCAAGCTCTTCCTCAGCCCAGCCGCGTGCCCCACCCATAGAGGCCCACAGCAGGCGCAATATTTGTCGCGTAACCGGCCGAACACGCCGCGTGGTCCGCCAGCCGAAATCCCGCGTGACGAAAAATGATATCGAATGTAAACTTATCAAAAGATACGTTTAAATATACAAGTCCATCTCCATCGACCACTTTTACTATACATTTGTACCGAAATTTTATTAAAAAACCATAATACCCACTATAACATACCATTAAAGCAGCCTAAATCAGTAAAAATCATAAGGGTGTATACAAATAAACCATAGGGGTAGTATGTCCCTTTTGTTAACTGCTTTAAAACTGCTTACTCTCTGCTAAAACCCTTTAATCCCCTGCTTTATAAACTGTTAACTTCTTGCTGTACTGCTTTAAACTCTATATACATTACATAACCTTAAGCAAATCAGTAAATCATAGAGGGTGTTAACTAAGGGAAAGGTTATGCTTTGTTTTAACGCTTAAAACCTGCTTTTAATACTTTCCCTGCTGTACTGCTTTTAGAACTTTCGCTTACTGCTTTACTTTCTGCTTTACTTTTACTGCTGTAACTTTCTGCATAACGCCAACCACCCCTTCGGCGTTAAACTTGAGCTCATTCATATTTAATTTAACAACATAATTACACCCAAAAAGATTTATTTTGTTTAATACTTTTATATGGAAGGATAACTTTAGGATTTTTTTTTAATATCTTTTTATTTGTAATGTAATAGAAATAAAAACACACAGAGTTTTGGTTATATAAACATAGGATTTAAATAAAATTTTACCGAATTATTTAAAAACATGTACTTTATGCTTTAAACAGCTTTAAATTAATCTTCATTATACATTAATCACTTAACATATGGGATGTGGAGAATTTCGTGCCGAGTCCGGCACAAACATGTCTTGTAAGTGTCGAACAGGCTGTTAAAACCTTTCATTAATTAATATTTATCCGGTTAAAGGCGACTGTGGGAAGCTATTACCTACCACAAAAAATAATTATGGTTATAATAAGCATGTGTTTATCAGAAAAAATTTAAAGAATATAAAGATGTTATCAATATTTCAAACGAGGCAATATACGAAATTCGGTGGATACGAATATAACATTTCCAGAATGGAGTAAGCAGCTTAAAACATTATGTTTAGATATTTATAATTTTGCTCAATAAACAAGATTGAGATTTGGAAATACAAAAGCGGTTCACCCACACAGTTTTTTCTTCTCTCCCCAAAATACTCGTCTGGTGTTTTTTTTTTTTATAAAACAACAGAATTAATTTTTCCAATTCAAAGCAAAGCAGGTACTTTATTATTATAAAGATCGAGGTCAAGATAAGCTTGATTCTAAGTGTGTGGGTTTGTGGTTGTGTTGGGTTGGTGGAGTTGTTTTTTTATGTGTGTGTTGGTGTGTGGGGTGGTGTTGGGTTGGGGTGAGGGTGTTGGGTGGGGTGGAATGCGGAAGTGTTTTCTTTAAACACATTACAGTATTTACTGTTGTTGGACCAGATGAAGATGACATGGAGTTCCAAGATTTTAATGTATTGGCTAAACTCAAATGTTTCCCCCTTCAAAAGGGAAAGAGTTCTTAAAGGGTATATTAAGAGGTTAACTGCTTCGATCCCGCCACGGTTATTTGATGTGTGAACGTCAACTTCACCCCAAAACCACGCACAGAGTGCTGCTCCGTACCCAACATCCTGCCCTATGAGATAGAAACTTTATACAATACCTGAAAAATGAGTGCTCTAGTTGCAAAGTATTTTACCTCTATAAAAATTTAAAAAGTTGAAAACATCTTTAAAAACGTAAACTAATTAGTGAGGATGCGAATTCATTAAGTGTGTATGTGAAGTCTGTGTTAAATCTTATAAAAGGAAATGTTCCTTAAACAGGCCTCAGTAAAGGTAACAGCTACGCTCGTTATAGAAAACACATAAAGAAACTCTCCCTCAACATTAAAAATTTGAAAAATTAAAAAGAAGTTACTACAGAGAGGAGGAGGAGTATTCCTGCCATTACTCTTTCTCCGTTATAGCTCCCCTGAAAACTAAGTGGTTGTCCCATAATGAAGAAGGTTGCTGTACTTCCATATAATGAGTATGAGAAATGAAGTATAATAATACAGCAGCATTGGTACTGAATTCAGTTCCTCAGATTCATCATTCACAACCTCAATATTGGCCAGTTATTGCCGCACCTGGCGCAAAATCCACAATCACAGTTTCAGCATCATTCACAACCCCCATACACGCATATATTACAGCCCAATGCATTGACATTACAACTCTTTCACATCAGCAGCAACACGTTGTTGCACACAGAATCCTTATATTGTGAACTACTCATTATTCTTTCCAGCAGCCTCTACCTCCTAGCTTATATGATCCTAGTTGAACAGATAACCTAAATATGAGTAAAGAAGTGTGACAAGGATATTAAATTCAGACATTAACATCCATGTGAAACGCCTCTTATACCAGGATGCCCATAAGCAAAATTGATAGTCTTTACAGATTGCATCTCATCCATCCCTTGCGTATTCCGCTAACCGGATAATGTAGTATATCCTAATGAAGTAAACTTGAAGTGAAAATGAAGATAAAGTAAAATATCCTAAGGACGGAGAGCTTACCTATTAGGGTGCGTAAATCAGGAATAGCTTTATATATATATTTTAAAAACCAATTGAACTTTGAATAAAGCAGGGCAGATCGTAATTGATGATGAAATAGTTAAAGGATCAAAATTAGTGGACTGTAGCTATCTCTCAAACGACTGGAAGAAGCCCTGTAAAAGGAGGAATGAGTATCAAACAAGACTTTCAGACCTATTAATTTCCCAGAAAGTTTAAAATCTTAAATACAATCGCGATTAGCAGACTTAGATGATATCCCCGTTACGCCAAGACCTGATTCAAGTCCATAAGGCACTTCTTACGCATCAGATAAATTTAAACGGTTACCAGAGGACGAACAAGAAAAACACCTTATAATAGGCATAGTTGGATTAAATCGTAATTATGCATTTATATATATATTTATTTAGCTTATCTTGAAAATAAATAATGTTATTTTAAATCTTTTTCTCTTTCTTTAGCCCTTGTGACCTAATATTTTTTTTTTTTTGTGACAAATGATATTTATATATATATATATAATATATATATAGTATTATAGTATATAATAATAATATATATATATATAATATATATAATATATATATATATATAATATATAACGCTTACCACTGTGTGTCAGTAGAACAATATGGAGGCAAAGGAGGTAGTTGATTAGTATTACTTCAATCTGAGGAAGCCAAATAGTTTTGGGGGTTTCACTAGGTTTGCTTTAAAGGTATCCTAATATTGAGAAAATGAGTTAAAAGCATATTTAGAGGGTGAAGAGGGCATTGTACTCTTACATAACCTGTAAAAAAAAAATTTCCTACACGAAAACCATATCGCCGCAGCTCGATAGCATATGGCAGTAAGATTTTTATCGGAAATGATTAAATACAGCTCTTATAATGAAGTTTTTCAAATATATACTTTTTGATTATCGTTATCTCTGAATTAAATTCAACTCTAAATCAAAAAGAAAAAGATCAGCTACATGTCCCCAATGCTGTAACTTGAAATTATAGGGACGAGCGAGAAACACTAAAATCATTTTCGGACAGATCTCAGGAATGGAATCAAGGGGCCGAGAGTTTCAGGCAGATGCTCTGGTGAGTATGGTAAAGCTATTACAATACAATTTTCCGTAACAAAGCGCAAATAGTTGAAAGAGTCCAACGTACTATTAAAGAACGCATGCATAGGTATTTTACTTAAAAATGAATACTTTTAAATATATTGATATACTGGACGATCTGGCTTATTCTTGATAACTAGTCTTACCTAATAGCTATATAAGTCATACTCCTTTAGAGAGTCAAAAACTAGAGGCACGTATGCGTAATATGGGTGAAAAAGAAGACATAAAATACAAAGAAATTCAGAATACAAGGTAAACGATTGTAATAGTTTCTCGAACAGAGAAAGGTTTAGAAAAGGAGGTTGAACATCCGCTTGGACTATCGAAAGTTTTAAAGAAAGCTGCACAAAACCGACACTTAGACGTGCGCGTTTAATGTTTTATATAACTGGATGCTTACTTTTGTTTATTGACGTGAGAGGCGGATTTTTTTAACAGGTGGTTTTTGTTGTGCCATCTTTTATTTTCCTTGCTAAAAATTGTTTAAGATTTTGCTACGAGCGGTAAATGAAAAAACAAGCAGTTACTTTTGAAATGAAATGGTGGGGATATCCTGCCAAGTTTAATACTTATATAAAGAAGCAAGTGAAGTTAAGAATCATTATTCAGTTGTCATTAAATCATGGAGAGTTTAGATCACTTTTATATAACTCTGCCTCTTCAGCCTCCTTGATTTACACTGAAATAAACTCGTCACGGATTTTACACTGCTGCTAATGATCCTAACAGCTGAAAGAGAGGCAACGAAGTAGGATTACTGTGAAATGATATTAAATCGGACATAGAAAATTACTATCAATCTAGTTTTGTGATGGGGGTGTACAAAGTGTAGAATGGTGTTTGAAACTAATTACAATTGAGATACTCGTTTATCCTGAAAAGGACTACAATTGGCAAAAAGGTGAATACGGCCAACATTTTGCTACAAAAGAATATTCTTTGAAGAATTTACTTTGCGGAGGTCATATTTTAAATCGGTGCCTGCTATTTTTGGTCATTTTAAACGTTCTCTTTGATATGAGTATTATGTGTAAAGACTTGGTATACAAAAAAATGCGTACCTATGAAGATTAAGTAATAATATCTTTAAGTTCAAAAGTAAATATAACTACGAAGACCGGGACAATGTTTTTCTCGGAACAAGTCGCCATGGCCAGCGTAAACAATTCAAACCTAACTTCTCACCTGAAATAGACATGAATCCCTACTCATGTTGAAAGGTTATCACTACCTGTGGAGAATAACCGCATGACTCCACATGAACTAAATAGATGAAGCAGATCGAGTACTGCATTATAAATGTACCCCATCCGAGATGCTAAATCATCCAGGTATGGCTTATGTATATACAAATAAATCTGGACATCAAGTATGTAGGTAAATATCAAAGCTCCTTTATTAGAGGTATATATTTTCCCAAGAGGTAAAGTTATAACAAATTCCCTAATGTTTCATTATTTACCTCTAGAATAGATCAAATTTGACTCTGTACGTCGGTTGCATATAAAAGATGTAGAAGGAAATCCCTTTCCCTTTACATACGGTGCCTTGTTATGCAAAGTTCATATTAGGAAAGAAACAGATGCAGTAATTACAGCATAATTGACATTATATAAGAGGTGTAGTCAGATATATTCTCATTCATTACATACTCTCACACATGGTAACAGAAGTATAAGAAGTACTCAGTAATATGGACGAAGAAAGGTATTCAGGGGAACAAAAATGCTGAGGGGGTATGCGGCCTTGGTGGATTTTTTTGCCAAGCTATGGAGAAGTGAAAGGCCTCACTCAGGAGAGGGGGGAATATATAGGTAAAAAAGCTATAAGAACAGGTTTGCATTCTATTCAAGATATTTGCTGCAGGAAATAACCCTCGTACAGCATTAAAAAGACGTATAGCGATGTTTCAGATGAGATGTTGATCTGAATGTTAAGCGTAAAATAAAGACGTAAACATGAGACAAGGCGAGGGATCAAAAGAAATTGTCAAATATAGGAAATGAGCCTAGTAGCGGAAAAAAACCTCTAAAGAAAAAAATGTATTGATGTATTTGCTATTAATTAACTAACTGATAACTTTTTTACGATGTGTGTATAGAAGTAAGGTTTTTCAGAAAATGTTCATTATACGGCCAGAGCTCGCACATGCAAGATGCATTTCCTTCATCCTTCTAGTCCCGATTGTTGTAAGAGTGAATTGGATGCTCTTCTCCATGAACCCTACATCAGATTAGCGTTAGCGAGTCCAACTTATTCAGGATAATCCTCTGCATTTCAATTACCATACAGTGTTCCTCTAGAAGTTTCAATATCCAGGCACTTCTGATCAGTACTTAGATCCCTCTAATGTGTTTTTTATATGTAAAAACGAAATTGACAAAACCTGCTGGTTACAGATCTTCCTACGGTGATGACCATATAGTATATACTAGAAAAATTTTCCTGTATACATGTTTCCCCCAGGTTGAAGTCTATCTTAACGGAACTTCACTAGGTGTGTCACGGCTATTTATCCTTATAGAAGCTATATAGAACATTTTAAATTATTCAGACGATGCTAAACAATCTCACTTCCAATAATAGGGTTTTACCGTTTCAAAATTGAGACATAGAATATAGATAAAGCCGCTAAAGTCATAAATAATACTTATGAAATTTTTACGTCGATTAAATGGCGATATCTTCTCAAGAAAGACCATCTACATCTGTAGATACTAGAATCATTTTAATTTGCTCTTAAAATAAAAAGTTAAGCCCACTGCACAGGCTGTATGGTCCAGAACCTATTTCAAACTGTTGGATCGGCTTATCTCTTATGTCAGAAAAGTGAAATTATCACCACACGTCATTTGGAAATTGAAAATTCGCTTTTGAATACTACAGGAAAGTACCCTATTAAGAGAGTTGAAACCAAGATATTAAATTTCACTCAAGGATTATCGAGTATCAATATCCCTAACATTGTGACCGGAAATTTACCACAGAAAGTAATAATAGGGATTCTTGAACATGAATCCTACTCTGGGAATTATAAAAAGTCACCCTATAAATTCGCCCCTTTCGGACTTAGGGGAATCAGTTTACATGTGAATGGACTACCTCACGGACGTGGTTATGAAATGTTATACAATGGAGACCTATCTCTCCGTACTCGTCCTTTTTACGACTTAATAGCCAATACTGTATCATGTAATCATAGCGGGACAGAGGTTTTAAATCTTGAGAATACGGTCAAAGAATAGTAATTTATGAACGCATAAATGATCTTACTCGGCAGACCTTTCAGCTTGTTACGCCTATCACTATCTTTTAAACATTTTGAGAAAGGTACCCTAGGACTAGTCTCTCTTTTGGATCGAATCTACAATCACCCATCACTGTAGTGGTCTAACTTGAGCATCCTACTCATTGAAATTGGCAGAGTACGCAACGTACTTTTGAATTATTAAAGATGAATGAAGAGAAATAAAATCGGTGTTTTAAAAATGAACCTCGCTTTTTAGGAGTGTTTGCTATTAACGGAATAAACTCTGTAAAGTTGGAGAAGGATTCCTGCTTCATATTCAATACACTGCCTCGTCACATCACCTCAACAGGACATGGGATTTCCGTTTATAGAGCCAAACAACGATACTGTTCACATATTTGATTCTTTGAACTTCATTCTATTACCTTATTTTTAAATAAATAATGTAAGTGTGTAATATAACTATGTCTAACCCTGTTCAACCCTTATAGTCAAATTATACGCTGGCTATTGTATTGAACTCGCCCTATTGTAATCTAGTAGCGACTGTTTAAATAAACTTGTAATGCATTTGATTCTAAAAATTTGTATGTCAATGATTTAATAGTTTCTTTTGATTATGTAATAAATGCTTTCAAATAAAAAACGCGATTTTACTTCCCTTAAAACTCGTATATATAAAAAGGTTTTTAAATAAAATTTTTCGTACAATTTATTAAAATAAAAATGTTTATATAAACAAAACTCTGTGGTTTTTATTCTTACATTACAAATAAAAAAGTAATTAAAACAAAATAAAAAGTATATAAACAAAAAATAAAAATATTAAAACAAAAATAAAAAAATATAAAAAAACATAATGTTATAAATATATGAGTTAAAACAGTAAAGCAGAAAGTTTAAACAGTAAAGCAGAGAACGTTAAATAGGTATAGCAGAACGTTAAATAGGCATGCAAAAGGTACAGGCACTAAAGTAAGAAAGTTTAAAGCAGTATAAGGCAGTAAAACAAAGCATACTAATCCCTTAGGTAACACCTCTATGTTTACTGTTTACTGCTTTAAAGTATGTTAATGTTATTATGAGTTTCTTCTTCAGTAAAGAAGAGAGTTAAAGCAGTAAAAGCAGGGAGTTAAAGCAGTAAAGCAGTAAAACAAAAGGCATACTAAGCCCCTAGGTTTAAGGTAATAACACCTCTATTGATTTACTGATTTACTTCTCTTTAAGGGTATGTAAAGTATATGTTTTTAATTAAAATTTCGTACAATATGATGTAAAATGAATGACTCATAGTATTTTGAAACGAAATTCTTTGAATCGTTTACTTTGATATCATATTTTTCGTTCACGCGGGAATTTTGCGTTTCTGCGGACGCACAAGGCGGCGGTTAAGCGAATATGCGCTGCGGGCGCACGCGGGCGGGCGAAGAAATTTGCGCTGCGGGCGCACGTATCGCAAGAATCAGTCACTCTAAAGAACTAGCGGCGGCGAGAAAGTATTGGCGCCTTTGCCGGGCGCACGCGGCGGGCGAGAAATTCTGCGCCTGCGGGCGCACGCGGCGGGCGGTTTCGCGACGTCTCACCTGCGGACGCGGACGCGGACTCGGACGCGGACTCGGCTCGGAAACGTTTGCGTCACTGTCTCAACAATGTGTAACTCTTTAGATTATATTCTGTCATGCTATAAGAGTGTTATAAAAATACCTACTCGTAATAGGAAGCATTCCTAGCAGATTGAAATTTAACACCCATTCGATTCCCTCTTACCTTATTACCTAGGGTAGACACCCATATTATTCTATAGCTCAGGGGAGGCTAGAAAAGGCTTCTAAAAAAGGTGGCACTCAGTTGGCACTAAGTGGCACTCACTGGCCTAGTGGCACTCACTTGGCACTATGGGCACTCACTTGGCACTCACATTTTGGCACTCATCTGGCACTCACTTGGCACTCACCTGGCACTCACTCTGCACTGCATCTAATCTCATTAGAACACTAATAGAAACATCACTAGATACTGTCTTACGGTGATGTAGCACCACTAACCATCAAAGTTAGCGTGGGTCAAAAATTGACCATGGTATTGGCGGGGTCAGAGGCTGAATATCATGGTAAACAAGGTTAAGCACATCAAAAAGAGGGCTCAAGTTCCCTAAAGGAAGGACAAAAAAATTACCGTGGGTTCAAAATTTACCCATGGACGACCAAAGGGTTGCAGTGTGTTTTGTACGTGTGTATAAGTGTTAATGTAAGTGTCATAGTGAATTGTGTAATAAGTGTCATAGTGAATGTGTGTATAATGTAATGTGTGTGTGTGTGTGTGTGGTGTGTGTTGTGTGTTGTGTGTGTGTGTGGTGTGTGTGTGTGTGTACTTTCAAGTTATGATAGTTCCCATACATACGTTCAAGTTTGGAACGAAATATGATGGGTGGGGCACGAGTGGCCAGAAAAATGGCGTGGGCCAAAATTGACGGTATATGGCAAGGTCAAAGCCTAAATATCATGGTCAAACAAGGTAGAGACATCAAAAAAAGGGCTATGCCCCTAAAGGAAGGACATAAATTACCTGTGGGTCCAAAATTGACCCATGAAGGTAAAAAAAATTAACGTGGTCAAAAATGACCCATGGTATCTGTAAAGCTTTGGAGCAAAGGAAGGACAAAAAAGGTTAAGACATCAAAAAAATAGGGCTGAGCCCCTAAATAAAGACACATCAAAAATTACCGTGGGCAAAAATGACCTACGGCGAAAAATTTAGGGGGCGTAAAATGGGGGGCAATACGTACAACGGTTGCTTACGCAACCGTTGGGCGACCCGTCTTCGAAGGGTTGCCAAAAATCAGAGTTGCCGAAAAAAATTGGGGTTGCAAAAAATTCGGGGTCCAAAAATAACCGTGGGCCAAAAATGACCCATGGAAAACCAAAGGGTTTGGTCGAAAAAGGTCAAGGCCAATAAAAGGTGAAGGCACAAAAGGTCAAGGGTCAGTAAAAATTCGAAGCATCAAAAAGGTCGCTGGTCAGAAAGGTCAAAAAAGGTCGTGGTCTTTTCGTGCGGGGAAATGGGTAGTGTTACACTATCTAACAATAATAAGAACGAGGGATAGGACAGCCTGGACACCTGGTGATGTCGCCTTGAAGGAGACTCGGTCGTTTTTTA
Organism: Trachelipus rathkii; assembly: GCA_015478945.1. Lineage (NCBI taxonomy): Eukaryota > Metazoa > Arthropoda > Malacostraca > Isopoda > Trachelipodidae > Trachelipus > Trachelipus rathkii. The sequence continues at coordinate 36,429 of JABUQX010084873.1, read as the reverse complement.
AAACTGTTCTTGAATACAATTTTTTGCGGCTTGGGGGATGTCCATGGTAAATCATCTTGTATATTGTCCTCATGCGCACATGGCGGTGGTTCAATCCGTGATTATCAGGCATTTCTTAACATTCCCATTTATTGTTTTTTTTCTTTAATATATTATATATATATATATATATATATATATATTATATATATAAAATATATATATATTATATATATATATATATATATATATATATATATATATATATATATGTTATATAATATATATTATAATATAAATATATATATATATATATATAATATATATATATAATAATATTTAATATATATATATATATAATATAGTAATATATATATATATTATATTATATAATATATATATATATATATATATATATAGTATATATATATATATTATATATAATATATAAGAGACCAGGGATATTACTTATATATAATATATATATATAATCCATGACATATTCTCAGAGATATCAGTCGATGTTGAATTACAATGGTCAATCTAGTGATTGGAAAATTCTCATTCAGTAGGTCACGATCAATATGATGGAGCGTCATTTTGGTGGAAAAGATTGTGATAGGTAACAAATTTTTTAGTTGTTGATAAGCAAAGTTTTGCAACATTTAGTTAGTTGTTGAAACTAATATCCAAATCATTCTTCACTTTTAGACTGTCTCTATCGTATTTATATGTGAATTGTGATCTTTTCTAATTCTATTTTATTTATTTACATTAGATGATACATGAAAAGTATTGTTAAAATACTTTATTTTAAAGAAATAATCATCTTTCATCAAAGGCATAAATAAGTGTAGTAAAACTCTTTATTTAGGTTTTAAGAAACACAGAACAAGTCATCCCTAAAAGAATACAATAATATAAGAACATTGCAAAGCTAGCAAGCTATCAGCTATTATGTATAACTATACATATAAATAACATATTGAAAAGAATATTAAGATATTATATCAATTATTTAAAAATTACTCATACTGTATACACAATTGTTACACACATTAGCTGAATAGATCGAATAAGAAATTACACTGATTTATAACATAAATTTTTAAAGAACATATACTAACTTAGAAAGTAAGTCACTCAGTAGAAATCATTTAAAATTTTGTAACAGTATATAATAGGTCATTCTACCCCTGAAAAATAGTCCCCATGCTGTAGATTTAAATCGATTTCCAAGTTTTCTAATTCTTTTGGAATACCGAAGCTCCACTGAAACCTAAGGAGGTGCGGTAGATCTCTGATGATCCTCATAACCATGTAGTGCACATCAGTAGTTAAGCTAACGATTTGGTCAGCAATTTATAACAAACTTATCCCTCCCCTTTTAGGGAGTGTTAGAGAGCTCGTATTCCCCATGAAGCTTGGTAACCCCTCTTTTGATAACGTAACCTCGTCGTAGACGAGGTTACGTATTCGTGCAGCCTCCCTTAAACTTGCAATTTTCATCTCCCCAGTAGTAAGTGTTTGATATGTCGTATCCCCATCAATTTTGGCACTTTTAGTGCTGGTGGTGTCACCTCGTCGTAGAAGAGGTTTACGTAGGGCTGCATCCCCTTCGGGGTTGCATCCCCCTTTAAAGTTTTAGGATCCTCCTCAGGGTGTCTTGGAGAGTTCGTATCCCCTACCCACATGGTACTTTTATTGCTGGTGGTGTCACCTCGTCGTAGGCGAGGCTACGTATTAGTAGTGCACTGCAGTATGGGGGTGCGGCCCCATCTAAGTTGTTTTTTTTTATATGGCCTTATATGATGCTAAGCTTTTTACACTTTTTAGCATTTATGGAGGGGCGAATTTTTTATATGGCACGATTGACCAAGTCATGTCAGCATCTGATTTGGTCAAGACCCCTAACTTCGGAGACGTTTGAGGATATTTTCCAGTGGGAACACTGCACGCCAGTGCTTGAGAGGCGTTTTCGAAGGATCTGCAGTTTCTGAATGCCAGGAAATCCGGGTCATATCGGCCATTGACTTGGAAATTTCCGTTACATTGTTAGATTTTGACACTTGACGTGTCAAATTAGGAGATACGAAAGTAGGTAAGACCGTCAATGAGTTCTGGAAGACTGGTTTCTGAGTTTATGAACCTGAACTTAGTGAGTTTAACTCCAAAAAGTTTTTTTTTTTTTATATCTTTAGCTAAATAGGATATAAGCAGCCGACATGCTTCAGCGAAGCAATTGGAGTCAGGGAATTAGTCGGATCCTGAGTAGTCTCATGATACGGATAACTGAGAAGTAGCTGGAGTCGAATCTTGAAATAAGTATATAATGGACCAAGTGTGGTGTCTTTCCCTTTGTTTACGAATAAGTAGAACATGATTTTGAGGTTTCAAGTCCCTACGGGGTGTCTGAGAGCGTCCCAGGGTGGGTCCTTGAAGAAAACAGAAATAAACCACAGAGGGTACAGTTGAAGAAGGAATACAGAAACAGTTTAAGAAGTCAAACCGACTTTGGAACGGAGTCAGAGTGTGAGGTCAGCAAATGTAATGCGGTGCTTGAATACAAAACTTGCTTTAGACTCGTATAAAGTATGTTAAATCAATAATGGGTTTTGAGTTCGAAAACACTGGTTTCAACTATCAAACAGTGGAAGAAGTAGTCAGTCCTATTGAAATTTATTATTATTATTATTGTTCTTATTATTATTGTTCTTATTATTATTATTATTATTATTATTATTATTATTATTATTATTATTATTATTATTATTTCTTATTATTATTATTATTATTATTATTATTATTATTATTATTATTATTATTATTATTATTATTATTATTATTATTATATTATTTTATTATTTAACTGGTTCCGTGGAGGTTCAACACGTTACCGTGACCGCGACCACAGGCGCGAGCTGGCGCGAAACCGACGATTGCGCCCGCAGGCGCAATACTGGCACGCGAATGCATAAATATATTCGCAATGAATTCTATTTGTGACGCTATTCCGTTTTCTAAATAAATAAATATATTTTCTTTCAAACTATTAGTTTAATAATTTGTATACTCCATTTTCTTTTCAAACAGGCATATTTACATTTTTAATTTCTTTTCATAGAACCCTTTTTCTAAACTTTAAAAATTGACTATAATATTTTGAGTGCATCATTTTTTTTTACCTGAAACAATTATACTTTCACATTTCTCCTGTAAACCTAAAATATTATATTTTCTTTTGTCTACATTTTTTAAATGTTTTTTATCTATTTCATAAGTTTTATTTTGTTTAATGTTTATTATTTTAAAAATATATTTTTTCATAAAATCTATTTCATAATTAAACATTTTGTTTTTACTAAAATGAAAATTAATTTTTGTTAAAAATATGTATGTTATGTAGTAATATGTAGTAGCGCAAACACCCAATACAAGCACCTCTTCCATCCGGCCAAGCGCTATTGTTTTACTGCTTTAGGGTCATTAAATATATATATTTTATTGCCTCTAAAACATACAAGCCCTTTCCCATCCTGCCATGCGCTATTGCTTTACTGCTTGAGGATCAATAAATACGTACTTCATTGACCCTAAAGTAGTAAAGCAGTAGCGTAAACGCCCCATACAAGTCCCTCTCCCAGCCTGTCATGCGATATTGCTTTATTTCTTTGTCATATTTGAACATAATTTGTGTAAACTTAACGTGAAAATAACTAAATTACATGTAAAATAATAAAAACATTTTCTGATGTTAGTAAATTTTTATTAAAAACATCAATTACTTAATAAATCAATAGATCGAACTCTTATCAACCACACACCACCCTTTCCCTGCTATCTGTGATTTATTGATCAAGTGATTAAAGTCACATTTAAACATATTTTTTATAACCTTAACGCGAAAATATGTTTTTTTTGCGTATGAACATTACATAAAATTATTAAAAAGAATTTGTTTTTACTAAATTTTTATTAAAAATATCAATTAATCAATAAATCAACAGATCAATTAATCAATAAATCAATAGATAAATCACACAATCACCTCTTCCCGGTCATCTAGAATCCATTGATCAGGTGATTAAAGTTATAATTAAACTTCGTTATGTGTATAACATAACAAAAATATGTCTTTTGTATGAACATAACATAAAATTATTAAAACGAGAGACCTCGTATCTTCTTTAAACTTGACACAGCTCATTCCTACCCCGTAAAATATTTATTATTAGAGAATATACTAACAAACACAATCATTGTTTCACTTTAACATATATTTTACGAAGAGACTTTAAAATCTTGTGACTTTTAATATGTGCTACAAAACATTACGCAATAGTAATGTTTAACACGTTGAGAAAATAGCATGAAATACTTTTTGACTATCCCATTTTAGGCTCCGTCTCTTTCAGATAATAACAGTAAAAACATGACAATGATTTTATGTTTATCACATTTTAAGCTGTCCACTTTCGTAATATGATTCTATACCATTCATTACTGGTAATATATATATATATATATATATATTATAATATATAATATTACTATATATATATATATATATATATATATATTATATTATATATATATATATATATAATATATATATATATTAAATTCAGTGAATTAATTAGACAAACTGGTGAAATAAAGCAACAGCGCATGTAACAGTAATTTGACAACGCCGCATATATGTATTTTTCAGTTTTCAAAATTCTCTAGAACAGTATATTCCTCTTTTCTAAACTGGTAACTAAACCTAGCATTACCTAACAAAACTTCACCTAACCATAGTTTTTCTCATGTCAATAGTTGTCTCTATAGTAATATCTAACAAAACCTGGCAAAATTTAACATTACTTAACCTATCTAACATACTGAACTACGAATAACTGTTATTATAAATCAAATTTTTTTTTAATTTATCAAAGCTAGCATAACATAACTACCCTAAGTATAGATAAAACTCTATCATTGACAAGGCTAGGTCATCATCAGTCCAAATTACATAACATTACTTGGCCTAGCCTAACAACCTGACCACATCCCACAGTGTTTCAAATCATATGGAACTATGAAAAAAAGATAATGTTTCTCAAGTTCCCTACATATCAACACCGTTAACATAAAATACATTCCCGACAAATCATTACTGTTAACATAAATTACAATCCCTAGTGTAACAAAGTAACTTAGTGTGTTTATCATAAATCATCATAACATACCGAAACTGAACATTACCTAGCATATCTAACTTACTAGACTATAAATAAATGCTAACATTAACAAGGTATCTTACATACCTATCAAAGATATCAACATTTTGAACTATGAATAAATGCTAATATTGGCAAAGTTCTCCACCAAACCTAACATTACCGGACAAAACTTAACCTAACCGTACGTTTCTAACATTACATTAATAACTAACATAGTAATATTTGACAAAAATTAACATTTCCTAACAAAACTAGTATAACCTAACAGATCTAAGCCTACTGAACTACGAATAATTGCCAACATTAGCAAAGTATCCTACCTATCAAAGATACTGTATACATATCCCTATGAAAATCTTCAACTTCATACATTGTATTTCGTTATTCGTTCAAATATTAACTTAATTTAGTTTTCTTTTAAGCTGCAACATTTACATTTTCTTTCCTGACTATAACTTTAATAATTTTTATATTTTTTCTTTTGAACATTAATTTTTTTTAGTTTATATTTCATTTAAAATTTGTTTCATTATTAAATTATTAAAAAGCTTTTTTTTTAATTAAGATTTTTTTTTTAATTTTAAATATTTTACTAATATATTGTTTTTACTGACCCCAAAGCAGTAAAGTAGTTACGCAAACTGGCCACCCAACCCGTCACACCCTTCATCACATCCCCGTGATCAACTGATTTACTGCTTCATGTCATATATACATATATAGCTTTATTTATCATACAGTATTACAAACTCAAATGTTGATTAAACAACATAAACGTAACTTCCTAATAGAAAGTATCATAATAAACTAGAAATATTTCTTAAAAATTTGTGCTTCATTAATAAATTTGTTTCACTACATCAAAAACACGAAAAAATTTGTATATATACACACACCACTCCTCGAAATACCCATCTTTTCACCACTTAACATATGATTTTTCATTAATATTAAATAACAAATTTAACGTAAGCAAAGTACCGTACTCATGCTAACTTAGTATATAGATCTGATCATTTATTTCTGAGTTGTCTTTTAATCCTAAAAAATTATCCTACCTAACAATACTAGGGTTAACCAAACTTAATTACCCAATTGTGATATCCTAACTTCTTCTCCTTCACTTTTCCTACTAAGGATACTAAAATTAAATTTCACTAGTTCATTATTTAATACAGTTCCTAAAGGAATTCATCTTGTCCCTACGAGAAATCCCATTTGGGGATCACCAGCGAAGGGCAATGCCCGCTTCGAAATAATGAAAACCTTTTGGGGGTTAAACTCACTAAGATGAGGTTCAAAAACTCTGAAACTGTCCTTCCAGACCTCATAGACGATCTCACCAACCTTAGAAACCCTTAATTTGACACGTGTCAAAATCTAATGATGTAATGGAAATTTCCAAGTCAGTGGCCGACATGACTTGGATTTCCTGGCATTCAGAAGCTCCAGAACCTCTGATAATGCGTCGTAGCCCTTAAAAAGGTGTCGCAACCATTGACTTGCAGTGTTGCTACTGAAAAAAAACCAAACTCCTAAGGGGTTGGGGGTCTTGACCAAATCAGATTCTACATGACTTGGTCGATCGTACCATGTAGAAAAAGCGCCAAGAAATGTTAAAATGCCACAAAGGCTTACCATTATATAAAACCATAGCCTTACGGGGGTGCATGAATACGTAACCTTGTCTACGACGAGGTGACACTACCAACAATAAAGGCACCATGTGGGTAGGGGGTCACGAACTCTCTAAAACAAACCTAAGAAGGATCCTAAAACTTTAACGGGGGCTGCATCCCCTCGTTTACGACGAGGTTACGTCATCAAAAGAGGGGGTACCAAGTTTCAGGGAGATGCGAGCTTCTAACACTCTCTAAAAGGGAGGGATAAATTTTTTTATAAATTGCTGACCAAATCGTTAGCCTAACTACTAGCAACATGAGGGAATAAAGTGGGCTCATATGAGGTATCGAGGGGAAAGTTCGCAGCATCACGAAGAGAAAAAGAAGAAAACTTTTTCTGCGAGATTCCAGAATCTGGTGGGGATTTCAGAGTGATGTTTTAATCAATACAAGGAATATATCCAATAGAAGGGGCGAGATTCCCAATGGAAGCAGTATCCTCCTGATCATTTAAAAATTTAACGTTTACATGAAGCGGATTAGTCTCCATGATCTGTATATTATTTACTAAAGGTTAATCCTAACTCGTGTTTTGCTTTTCACGATGACTTTGCAAGATTATGAAGGATTTACATTTCAATGAATCCTACAAGACACTTTATTTTATATATATTTTTTTTTATTTTTCTTATTTTTTTAAAAAAAAGTTCATAACAAATAAGGAAAAAAAACATGAATTTCTCTCAAGACGTCACATGGTGTAACGAACGCAACTTAAAAACTTTTAAATGGTTTTTCTGTTTCAGTAAATTATTTGGCATATAGAACTTTTCACATACGGTGTATCTCTATTTGGTGGATTGTGTGTTGGTCCTGTTTTTTGTGTAATCAAAGCAGACCCACTAATATTTTTTAACCTTTTTATTAATTAATTTGCATTCATGTGTAATCTAATTGCATGTTTTCACACACTAGTTTAAATGATTTTTTTTTTGTGAAGAGATAACAAGCGCTCTTTCACTGTCACATTAGAGTAGTTTTGGAATTTGAAAGTACACGAGACATACTGTCCTGTCTTCTTTTTTCCTGAGAAAGCTATACCCCCTTTTTCTTCTTTAAGGCTTCTCAAAAATTTCCTGTCCGTTTTTGATAGGGGACCTCCATCTTGTAATTGGAATGGTATACATATAGGTGTGGATGTTAAATACACACATGTATGTGTATCGTGGATGCCGATTATAACATGGAGGGGGCAGAGGGTTTTTTTTTTTAGATATCCTATTGGCTACCATCTTACACTACCTGCTGCCATATCCTCCATTACTTCAATAAGGTGGTGTGTTTCGCAATGTCTCTACCTTGTTTACCCATCTCATCTCACTATGAATGTGACCAATGATATAAGATATTGAATATCTAAAAGTTCTCATGTTTACCCATAAAGGAACATATTAGTAAGGTCCTAATCGCCACGGAACTGGTTTCAAGATAAAAGTTCCTTTGGCGTATGGCGTTTGCTATGATGACATGATCGTATCATATGATAATCAGGCCTCGTAATGTGTGTGGACGCACAAGTGATGGCATCTGTCCTCATAGCATCTGCTCATTGAAAAACTCGTGACGTTTCAGGGTAAGGTTACTTTCTGTAGCCAAAACTGCCACCGCGCCTTTAAATTAGAATGTCCCTCTGTGTTCATAGCTCTACTAGCGCGGTGTAAATGCCATTTTGAGTGGAGATACGTGAATACCTTAATCTTTTCCTCATATATGCTTTGGTGTAAAAGCCTGGCACGCTTTTATCAGCCAAATCAACTCCGCAAATAAAAAAGTTTAGTCTAACTCTGATCCCTATTGCTAACTATTACTGAACATGCTTTCTATTGCCTGATAATGGTATAGACTATGCCTTTTAGTAAAAATTGGTCTGAGTCTGGTAAGAGATATGTTGTAAACATAGTTTTGCCTCCATGAGAGTACATCGTTTCTCATAATCACGAGATTTTTAAATTTTCTTGTTTTTCCATGTCATATCATCCATACTATTCGATATAATAAATTATTCATGGTTAATACTTCAATTCTCCTCTTCGTCATATCAACAGTACCGACTCAGTATATTGTGCCTTATGTCAATTGTTTAATAGAAATTATCAAACTTGAGAACTACTCTATAAAGAAGTTGAAGTGATTTCTCCAATGCACATCTCCTAGTGCGTCATAAACTTTCATCTCTCTATTTTAAGAATCTTTTATTTTGGCTCACTAGATCTTCAATGCTGCGCTGTTTAATTAGGTATGTGTAAATGCATGATGTGTTGAGTAGCATAATGTTAACCCTGTTCTCAGTTTTTTATGAGTTGCTTCAGCTCCTTTTGCGCTTACAGATATCGTATATCTGAATTTGATATAATGAAATTCTAGCGTGAATACTTTATGGCATGCCGTCGCTTTACTCATCTACTTAAGATCTTAATCCTTTTCCTATTAGGGAAGGTTTTTCCTTCGTGCTCTTTTGTCTTACTCTTCTGCACTCTTGTATAGAAGTTACTTGCTTTTGATATCTTATGTCCATTGAGTCACAGTAAAACACTCTGTTGTCATTTGGTATAGTTCAACTATCTTCTACCACTCCAACTCACTTTCTACCTTATTATACATGTGTAGGAATATTACCATATACAAGAGGATTCGTGTTTATCTCCAACTGTGTCTATTATATTATGAACTCCTACTCCCACACTCCCAAGATCACCACCTCCCTTACACCTTCCTCTCATTCATCAACGGTTGTTCTTGTCTCAACAAACCTCTTTTTTCAATCGAAATGTCTTACTTTAGTCTTTTCGACTTTACCTATACACTCTCCTGTTGGGTACAACTAAACTGATTGCATCTGAATTATCACCAGCATAATGGACAATATATGAGCCAGATCAGAACTCTCCATCTTACCTGCAAGGAGATGCGTCATTTAAATTTTTGGCTAGCTCCATCTCAGTTGCTGTATCAGAGTTGCCTCTCGTCTCATGCTTCTGCTTATAATTCTTGCAGATTTTGGTCTAAGATATTATCTCAGTGGGGAAACTTTGGAGGAGCTGGATTTCTTTTATTTGAGTGTTGTTAATGATCACAATAAGATCTTGAGTGTGTGACATATACAGTGCTTGAGTATTGAGAGAGATCTCTATACTTTCTTTCCGAATAGAGTCATTCAACCTTCTCCTATTATTCAATAGATTTCATTACTTTTCATTAGAAAAAAAGAGTTTACTTAGCCGTATTTTATCTCTCCAAACTTCTTCGCCGCTGCTCTCGAATGTTCTCTAATTTTTACAATACTTTGATAACTAATCTCAACCTAAACAATATCCATTATGAAATTTTTAGTTAACTTAAAAAACTCGTAAATATAAAATGAATTGTTCTCTGAGGAAGCCTATTCAATACTACCATTTCGGTTGCCATACTATATAAGGCGGAACTCTATTCAGAAAAGATCTCCAGGAAGATATAATACTGATTAGATATAGACAAATACTGATAGCTCTCTCAGTACCATTTTCTCAAGTGCTTGAGAACACAATGCAAGATAACATTCCAATTGTAAGTGTCTGATAGAATAATAATTAAGCACTACTAGCTATTTGTGTAAAAAATATATGAACTGATCAGGGAACCTACACATACACCTGATCGTCTCAACATGTTCTTGAATACTTTTAATTTATTATTCACCACTAAACCTTCTTCTTATAAATACGCCACCTTCTCTCCTACTAGAAAACTTTGAAAACTTTTGAAATGCTTTATTTTCTAATCTTAAACATTCTTCTTTTAATATTCATTCCCTCCCAAAATTTCTTTCTTTCGATTTTCTTTCCTATCACTATAGCAGATATAGCATATACGAATAGTGCTATTGAGATAAACATTTTCTACCTATAGGCAGGTTTCCGTGCGGTGCTAGAAATATTTGAAACACTCAAAATCGTTCACCTCTTCGCTATAATCACAATTAGACCCAAATTGTCATCTCACTTAGAACTCTCCCTAAGATAGCATCAACACCAAGAGCTATATTGAGTGCCTTGTTCTCTCATGAAGCAATATATTTTTTGAGCAGATATTGTGCGATGATTGTCGTCTCCTAAGTTATAAGCCAAATATACAATCTCTGATGTGTGTGAAACCTAGAGTACCCTCCTTCTTTTTACGCACCACAACACATAATTCCTCTCTCTCCTGAAAAAATCGCGTGTGCCTATACTAACCCAGTTTCTCCTCAGGCACATTTTAATCTCTCTCTCAATGATATGCTTATAAAGTCATAGCGTCCTGCGACCAAGTCACATATGAAAGTGGTAATTAGCTGATTATAATGGCAAGAAGTACCACATTATTGGATTGTGAGCTTGTAACATATTTTACCACAATATGGTGTGGTTATAAATTTGTCATTTTATGATTTTCTTTTTATAAATAATTTATCTTTATATTTTTATTATTTTTTAAATTTATTTTTCACTCTCTCTTCCATCTCCTCGTTAATTTGAACCTAATAGAGGGCAATTTTTTCTCCGCGAGTATGAAGTTTAGGTTTATATTTGAGATTATATGTGTATTACATGTTTAAAATATAAAATAATAAAAAAAGTATTATAGGGTAAAATACCAAGTTTCATCATGTCATTAACTTGAAAAACAATGTACTGTACATACAAATTCTCTTAAAATTAACTTAACAGTAATATTACAATCAAAATATTTAAATTTATATATCATTTTTCAAATTTAATAATGAGAATTATATTACAAATTTTTTATTGTAAATTAAAACTAATATATTTTTTTCTTATAATTTTTATATTAAATATATTTTAATTTATATAGTATATAGGTAATGAGTTTTATGCCTTGGCTCTCATGTCTAACTTGGAGAAAACTGCGAAGATTTACTCACTACTGATGAGTGAAAAGGATGGAGGATACATATATAATAGTAGCGTGCTTTCTAGCTTCCTCTAATAGAGTATTCACTTCTTATAAGGGATCATCTTTCATATGTTTAATAGACTGTTGAACTCCTCATCTATATAAATATATAGGTCTAGTGAGCAGTGTAAAAATTTATCATTATTTTATATGTGGTTAAGTGTAGGTAGCTTAAGTCGTATTATCATATGGTGGTGGTTTAGTTCTATGGTTTAGGTTTAGGTTTTAGTATAATTATTATCTCACCATCTAAATATATAAAATGTTAATTTACCGCTATCAAAATAATTTTACAATAATTGAAAATATTATCATTATTAATTATTATGATTATCGCTCCTGAGTACTCCTCTTAATCGAACAATAATTAAGCCATATTAATATATATATAATTATAATATAATATATATAATTAATATTATATTATAATTATTAATAATATATATAATTATTATATATATATATATATATATATATATATAAATTATAATATATATATATATAATATATATATATTATATAATTATTATTAATTAATAATATATATTATTAATATATATATATATAATTTAATATATATATTAATATATATAAATTATTATAATATTATTATAATAATTTATATATATATATATATATATATATATATATATATATTAATATAAGTTTATTATTAATATACATTTCATATATATCTATTCAATATAATCAATCTATCATCATCATCATCATCTTCATCATCATTCGTCATCTGTCATAATTAGTTCATCGTCTAAAATCGTCTAAATGAGTTCATCTTCTTTTAGAGGAAATTTGACATTCATTAATTTATAATACATCTCATCTTTATATCCCAATGAGGACTTGGTGTAGGTTAAAGGTGCGTGACATGCATACGAAAATTAATATAAGTTATAAGTAGTAATTAATATGATCATTCATAATGATTAGATAAAGAATAAGCTACCAATATAAAGGACATGCTCTCAAAACTTCTTTAACCATTATCATCAATTTGTCGAGATAAATTTACTGTATTCTTCACATAAAATAGTCGCATTAAACACCGATATTATAAGGGTACTGCCGGCGAACTCACTCATCTATATGGCCATACTTGAGTCTGTTGTGTCGAGATTTAATTTATAATTTATAGTTATATATGTACAATGTAGGGTTCAATCCCTTGGCCCAGGCGTATTCCTACATAACCATTATCACCCGACTTACTCATACAGAAACCCCGCCCTATTCAATCTTATTATGCACCATATATCTTTTCTCGTCCTCTGCCTCCAATCTCATTCTAATTTCTCTTCTACGTCTTACTCAAGGCAATTCCTTTATATGATCATCATTATCCACTTTTATTCTTTCTAGTACTTTATCTTAAGTAATGTTTGATTCCAACACATCAACAACCATCATATACATATTCCGTCTTAATTAACTCATATATACTGACTTATCATTCATTCCTTCTCCACTATTGAACCTAAATACATATATTTATATCAATTTATGTATTTTATTATATTATTTCTTACTCATTTATTTCCTACTTATTTGTTATACTCAACACATAACTAACTACTCTTAAATATCATGTTTACATTTCCTCATTTATAATCTCATAAATTCTTCTCATACACCTATAATACATACTAACGTGACCTATAAGATATTTGATCCATCTGGAACATCATTTTGTACTTTAGATCATATACTTTTAATCCAGAATCTATAGTTCTACTATGGCATTGGGACTCGAGCGAATAGTATATAACATTTAAACACATATCGGATAGATCCGTGATTAACCGGATATCCTCGGATCCGTGATATTGATGTGAATTAGCCGGATAGCCGGATACGGATATCCGGCAGTCTGTTATTTATAGGCCCGTACACCATACACTCTACCCCCCCCCCACTGCCTACGACCCCCCCTCTCCGCACTCCATACGAGCTGCTCGGAGCCTTTCACATCACCAATGATGCTATATAATGACAATCTAGACAAAACCATATATTTGTTCTTTTGCCTCATTCTCGTGCTAGACTTATCCTTAGTACACTCACACTGTCTTCATATCTCTTAGATTATTCTATCCTCTCTATATAAATAATTACATTTATATACATATATATTAACACTTAATATATAAATTATATTAATTAGCGTCATAGACACTATAGTAATGCGTAGCCTGTTCCTCTACAATAAGAATTTCACATTTGAAAAAATGCTCTATAGAGTTTTTTCAGTAATCATACTTAGCTCTTATTAAATGAACTTGAGGCAACTCTTGTCTCATCTCGGAACTCCAACTATCCATTATACCTTTAACTTATACTTATCTTATTAATTTCATGTTTACTTTTCTTACCAGCTTCGCTCCTGTTTATCGATCATAGCCTTTGACCATAATGGCTAACACAAATCTCCTAAACTTTTCTTAGACTCTTCATCAACATTTCAAGTATTGTTCACGACTAGACTGCTCTCTAACAAATCAGATTCGATGCCCGTATAACTTGGCCCAATGATTTACATCTCGCTCACCTCCGACCTCTCTCTCTCCCCTATACACCCAATCTCGATTCTAACAATCGCATGTGCATTGTGCCTAGCATCTGCGCTGCACCCAACACTTTGGTTAATTTACTTATTTTATGGAACATATGTTCATTATCACCTCCACTTAATTCTGACATTTATTTTACTAACTGTTATAAGTATATACTAAGGAATATCATACAAAAATCAATGTATACACGTATTCCACTGTCCTATATAGCGTAAAAATCTTACCAAATTAAATAATATGAAATTATTCTATATGTAAAATATGATAATTATTTAAAACAAAACAATATACTACTTGCGTCTCTCAACAACACAGTATTGTACTTCATCGTAATCGAGACTGGCGTATCTACTGACAATATTCGGCAATCTCATATATTTACTATTATCTTTTTTATTTCCATTTCATTCATATATTTGAAGATTCACCTGTTTCATCACTAATATTATCTAATTTATACATATACCTCTATAATTATAAACCAATTTCTATATCAAAATATAACACTAAAAATAAATAAAACTATATAAAATTGTAATTCTATTACATAAAGAGGGAATTTTAACACTTAGCAATCTGAGATCGCACTTTCTCACCCCCACATATCGCTGGTACTCTAATTTTACCCCCATTTCAAATGCGCGTCTAGATAATGTAGCATTTTTAATCTATATACCTTTTAAATAATAAATTAACTATTTATTTATCTTTATTATAACTACCCTCATTTTAATCTCAAATTCTATTATATGTTTTTTCTCGAGGATGTAAATAGATCAGATTCCAAATCACATTCCTCATATCAACTCCTTAAACGCACCTGTTTCTGTCCATATACAAATCCTCTAGTATGTGGCCTTCGACATTTAGGCGAGAAAACAATCCATAACAAAAATGCGTGATGTGAGTGTAGGACGGCGAAATGTAGAGAAATGGAGATCACGATGCATATATACCTTATATATAATGTGTCTCCCACCACGTCACTCCACGACCACGACCCAAATAAAACTAATTCCTCCCTATACTTCTACTCCCTCTGCTGCACCTTTATCTACCATTACTTACCCTTATAAATATATGGTACTGTTATGCTCTTCCTCCAATATCTACCTCAGAATTCATATAATTTATCACCTCCATTTAATAAACGTCTTTTGTATTAATATCATCAACATATTTCCATAATCCAATTCTATAATAGGTCAATCATATTATCAGTCTCTATATTCTTGATATCATTTATTACCTCCAAGTGTAATTTTCATTAACTTAATTACCTGCCCATAAATTACCTAATTTAACTTATTCAACTTATCTCTATCATTAATATATTAATACTCCTTATATAAATTTACCTATATTCAACCTTTACTACTTGAACCTCATCCCCAATTAATAATAATTCCGTGTTGGTGTTCCAAACAAGAAGCCAACTCAAAGGTTATAATAATCATATAGCTACTGACAACTATATATATACATTCATGATATAACAATAATATTAAGTAGTTTTATAAGTTGTAAGAAAGCTTTACTATATATCCATTTCATTCAGTTTACAGTCCCCTCACTAACTTATCCTCATTATTCATTATTACTAAGATAATAGATATTATACCTACTTATATATTAATTTATACTTTATTTTATTATTTTTCGCTTAAGCATGCGCCCCATTGATCAATGGATTATTCCACTTTGATTTTTGAATCTTAAATTCGATTAGCTATTATAGCTGAATCTCATCCTTAACTATCTATTATTTCTCCTCCGTATGCCATATATATTATCTTATTAGTATTTCTTTTTTATCCTTATATAGTATATAATTCCAAAACATCTTTCTTTGAAAGCTTCATCAAATCTCTCTTAATCTTAACAATTCAACCTAAACTATGCTCTATTTATTTTTATTTTATAACCGCTTGTAATCACCTTCTACATTTTCACATATCCTGACTCACTTAGCTTTAAACATTATCTTACTTTCTTGTGCTTTAGCATTACATCCATATATTTATATATATTAACATATACTCACTTATGCATTTATATTTAAGCTAACTAGTGCTGCTTTCCTTCAATTTGTGGACTTCCAGATTTATATGAATTTCTCATATTTGCAACTATGTCACATTTCAATCATGTGATTTACTTGCAAGCGTACTCTATATAAATACTTATTATCTCTTTTATCCGTAGATAATACAATAATCTTTCTATATCTTATAATTTCTATCACCACTTTCCATTCTAACTTATCATCCTAATCTCTCTCCATACCAAAGCTCCTATATGTAGCAGCGCGTGATATTGTTTATACGATAATATCTATAAAAAAATCAACATAATGATATCTTATGATACTTAAATTATCTCCATTACCTACGTCCTTATAATCACACTCAACATCATAATCTCCCTTTAGGCCAATAGGCCCCTTCAGATCGACATCTCACAAGCTAAACACTTTCTAATTGCTATATACTCTACAAACACTGCGATTCTCTACTTCTCATTGCACTCGTCAATACTCACGGATCATACCCATGTCTTAATAATACTTACTTTTCACTTCGTATAACACTCGCCTGTACATCTCCATATATAGGGTAAAACATTTGACTGAATATATTTAATACTCTACTCTCCTGAGGCTCTTACAAGAACATATTAAGTTCTCATGATATATTGTCTCTAACATACCCTAGACCAATACATACTCTACACTTTTATTAGAAGCTGGCAGTGCAATCATACAGCCTAATTAACACAGCTGTGACCCAATTTATTTGCGTCATAGCGGTTATATATACTCTATAAGGATGGGCTTTCAATTATAAAACATTTTGTTTATAATATTTTCCTTTAATATACATTTCCTATTTTTGTGTTATCTCATCTCGTCTCAAATCTCCTAACCATTTAGGTACATCCACTAACACAACAAGTCAACTACTGTGTACAGCTAAAGCAATTGACCCTAACTCTACTCTCCAATATCCTCTTAAACATTCTCGAGAAATTCTTTGCCCGGCCAATCCAAGTATAGCCTTTCGTATCTTTCTACCTTCTCCGGATTATCCAAATCAGATAAGTCAGAGTTGCCAAGGATTAATATACTACAAGACTACATAATTATATATTCCTTTTACAGAGTCTTCAATCGATCATAATATACTTTTTGATATTTTTTTATTTATTTTCTCAAAAATATTTGGAGTGAAAAAAAATAAATAATTCCCAAAAAGAAAAAAAATCTCCGAAGTATTCTAGTGATAGTAGTCATGACTATCTATGCTCGAAGATGAATTATCTCACCAATAGTGTCTCCTATGTTTTACCGCAACATATATCTATTACTCGATGTATACACGACAGATTGTTTTCGCTATAACATGACACTCTGCGTCCCCTACATTACATTCTTTCCTACATCTCCTCTAGCTCAACTACACATAACATTATCTACACACACAAGCCACATAGCGCACTGACTGATAAGTTCTCCGTTTTTCTTTTGTCGATCATTCTTGATATATTACTCATTCTTAGTTCTACTAGACCAAGACATTCAAATTTGCCCTTTCTAAAAAAATTCTTGGCATCTCTCCTCCTTGTTTACATGTTTACCACTCAGTGTAGAGTTCCTCATACTGTTATAACCTCTCACACTGTCCTCTCTGATAGATATTCATCTGGAGGCGATCTCATCTCTCGCTCGTCTCCACGTAGGACGACGGGGGGTAGTTCGGAAGGTCCGCCTTCCCACCTGCTCCCCGTCTAGTACTCGAACGGCCCCCCTATATTCTGACAATATATATATTTTTAATCAGCATAGTACATCTTCTTAAAATGTTCCGATAAACGCGCCGCGTGCCACCTCTCAGAAGACCTATAATACCATATAGAAGAGAAGTGTAGAAAGAGGGCCCTCCTTAGAATTTTGCCGCGATTCCATAGTTAAAGCATCTCTCTATAGTATTCTCGATATCTTCATATATAAGCTGCCGCAGCCTGTGTAGCATGCAGATCCGGCGATTGACCATTTAATAGTGTTGCGAAGAAGCTTATATAATCTTGCTCCTTAATAGCGCCAACGGCAGATAAGATGTAATAGAGATAATTCCACAGATCAAGAATATATATATATATATATTATAGCGTTCTAGATATATATAGTTCCAGGACCGAAGCAAGCACCGCACGCTCTAACTTAGATTCTGGAGTTTTAACCAACAGCTGAAACTTCTATTCTAGATCTAGTTCCGACACTAGCACCAGCTGAAACTTCTATTCTTAATTTTAGTTTACTACATAGCTGTCTGCATCTTATATTCTAGGTTTAGTATTGCTAAAGGTGAAAGCTCCCTTCTCGTAAGCTCACTTGCTCCTCTCTGCCTACAGGTTAACCTTATAGAAAAGAGATAAAGCACCAACATCGCGCCGCAAAGATTTAGGGTCAAGTGAATTAGAAAGTACGGGACAGTTTATTAAGCCTCTTAGCACCTTGACTCAACCCTATCAAAAGCCGGGTGAAAAAACCAGAGCCCCTCCCCTAGATATGAGAGCAGTACTCTATACAAGTCGGATGAGACCCTTGTTATAGTTGGGACAACTGAAAATAGAAAAAAGTTACAATTCTAAACAGAAACTCCCTAGTTTAGTTTGAAGAGCGCCCAATTTGTGATGTGAGGTTTCCAAGACATTTTTTGTTTTAGGTGAACGACCCAACTGAAGGATGTTTTTTATTGTCAATAACAGCGGAGACGGCGAGAGAACGTCGAAAGATGATTAGCGAAAGTTAGAAGGTGTCCTTAGAGAGGGAGATTTGTAGAAGTTTGGATTATTTTTACAAGAATTAAATTTCACAAGGTTGACATGACGACCCCATCCGGAAAATTCTATCCAGATTTAACGAGAATAGAATCAAAAAGATTAAGACGAGAGGCAATCTAGAAGTAAAAGAGGAAGGGAGCCAGAATTGAAATGAGTTGAAGACATGAGGGTTCGAGTCCATCGGCATATAGTGTGGATTAGAGTTAGATGCTGCAAAGTGGTGAGATCATTAATGAAAAGCAGGTAATAAAGTATGAGATATAATGCATTAGCATTCGCTGCGCAAAAGATAAGTGGCGTAATGATAGGACAGCCAACCCAACTACCGCCCTGTTCCCTAAGTCGTTCCTTCTACGACTCGACAGGACATACGGTATGTGGGCAAAATTCTTTCCCCTCACACATATTGGATATAAGGAGTAGGGGATGTCTGATAAGATGTGTCATAGAAGAAGGGTCGTGGATATAAGTATGTGTTATATGAATATGTGGATAAAAGGTGGTATCTGTAAGATGTTTTCCTGGAGGAAGAGTTGTGTAAAGAATATGACATTCGCAAAAGAGAAATCCAATCGATTAAGCAACTGAATACACCAGTATGGCAAAATGTGGATGGTAAATTTCAGCGCTTGATGCTATGAGACTAACCCCCCCCAAACTGTGTATTTAGCGGTATCAATAATATATATATATATATATTATTATATTTATATTATAATATATATATATATATATATATATAAATTATTAATATATTATATATATTATATATTATAACTATATATACTATATATATATATATATAATATATATATATATATATATATATATACGTATATAATTATATTCGTACTATTAATATTATATAATATATTATTATATTGATTAAAGTTTAAAAATATTATTATTACCTTATTTTATTATATATATATTTTCTGTTTGTTCATCTTTTTAACTTTATTTCTAATTCTTTATTTTCTTCTTATTCTTTCTTCCATACTATTTACGTAATATAATTTTCTTTTTTTCCTTTGTTCAATGTTTAGTTCCTTTTTATTTTTATTTATTCCTTATAATTTAATTATATTATAATTTTTATATTCTTAATTCTTTTATTATCTTAATTTATCTGCTTTAATAAATCCATTATTAAAATTTACATTAAATTTTTTCCAGTAAATATTATTTTTATGCTCTTTTTCTGAAAAATGTATGAAATAATTAACTAAATTTATCACTCTTCTCCCTTTCTGCTTCTTCAAATTTGTTTTTTAAATCATACATTTTGAGAAATTCTTATTTGATAAGTTTTAGTTTTTTCTTTTCATCTTTTGATTCTTCTTACAGTTACATTTTTCCATTTTCTTATTATGTTATTCTTTGGTAAAATATTTCAGCAAATTGATCACTACTGCTCACCCATGAACTATTGTTATGTCAACATATACATTATCGATTGATCATTATTAATTCCACCAAAAATACTTTAAATATTTTGATTGGTCTTTTCATTAACGTTAATTGTATCTACAAGTGTACTTACTATCTGTTCTCAATTAATTTATAGGCATATTTTTGTATTAGATTTCTATTCCACATCTTTTCGTATATACAATGATTGTTCTATACCTTCAAGAAATACTTATTTGCTTTTCTTGTATAAGGTAACATGGAACATTTTGATTTGTTCGATTTTCCACATTATAGGTATCATTTTTTTCCTTTTCATCCACATCTAAAATTTATACATCCGAGTTTGATTTAGTTTTATCTCCTTCAATCTATTAGCCACAAATGTGAGAATCACAGATGTTATTAGATTCGTGCAATGATTTCTCATTATTTTATTTGTTATGATATTGTGTTTCATTCTGTATTTTTTTGTTAAATCTATGAAGTTCTTTATATTCTTTGATACTTTCTAGTTCTTTTTCTCCCTTGCCTCATTTACTAACTATATAAGATAAATCTGTCTTGTATTTCTTGCCACCCTTGGAAATGCACTTTAGTGAACCTAGCTTTAATTTTTATATACTTCATTTATCCAATCTATGGTTTTGTCTCCTCTCATTTAGACTTGAAATTAAGATTTCCTTAATTTCTTTTGATAAATCTGAATTTTCCTCAGTAAGCTCTTAAATGATATATAAAATAACTACAGTACTAACAAGAGTTGCATCATATCTTGCAAAGCCTTTTGGATTCAGTTTCGACAGGTTTTATAGCTCGCATAATGTCATTTAATGCGTCATACTCTGCGTCACATATTAGATAATTCTTTTTTTATTCAATCATTACTTTTCTATTGGCGATTTTAGTTCCAAGAATCTTTCTATCATAGTTATCAAGCTATTCCATCTAGTAATAAAATCCAGTATGAAGCTTATTCTTTAAAGAGTATTTGTGGATTTAATGCAACTCTGGAAAATATCATTGTTCAAAGGAGACTTGCGAAACATGCTCCTAATCTTATTACTTTATTAATGGTACTGCTAAGAAATTATGCCAGAGATCAGATTTTCTTTGATGTCACTCAATTACTAATTACCAGAATTATATTTGAAGCTCACATTTGATTGTGAATCTTCTCTTTCCTCCACTTCTAAATCATCTTCAACATTTTAATTTGACTGCATTTCAAATATAAAGCCATCAGTCTTTTTCACTTTCTTGCAATATACATCGCCCACGTCATCATGAATATCAAGTGCATAGAACAACATATTCTTACAATCAATCAGCTATCCAAATCTTATCATAACACTCACCCCATCTACCACACACGGAACAATGTAGCTCTCTATGGATAAATTCAATTATGAGAATTTCTTTTGCAATTTTTCAACCATTCGCAGGCAATTGCTACCATACTAAAGTTCCAAAATGTATCTTTCTCTTGAATTAACATTGATATTTAAATATCATTTGTGTTTTAGTTATGAATACTCTTCCAGATATAATTTGAATCTCTTACACTTTTTAAAGATTGTTCCATTT
The DNA here is from genome assembly GCA_015478945.1 of Trachelipus rathkii. Lineage (NCBI taxonomy): Eukaryota > Metazoa > Arthropoda > Malacostraca > Isopoda > Trachelipodidae > Trachelipus > Trachelipus rathkii. The sequence continues at coordinate 14,178 of JABUQX010084873.1, read as the reverse complement.
TTATAACATTTTCATTATTAATCTCGTATTGTTTATATACATCATTTTCTTAACGAGATTTGTTGAATAAGCAGTGAGTCTTCACATGCCCTGAAGGCTTGTTAATAAATTCACTTTTACCTATGGTACTCATTGGAAATCATTCTACAGCTGCAAATTTAAAAAAAGATTTCTTATTTCCTATATTTCTCAATGAAACTCAGTAATGTTTGCTGAGAATGAGTTCACTTGACACACTTTGAAGAATTGGTTTTAGATTAGTCTCCAGATCTTTTATAGTAAAGCTATCTGATGGTGCCTGCTCTGTATAGAGTATTCGTGCGAATACTAAAATATAAAGGCATTTAGGTGTAATTGAAACTTCTCCCGTGTTTGTTGTTTTTTTGAGTTATTTTTGTTGTTTGTATCGTGTCCTGTGAGTTCAATTCACTCTCTTAAATGTCCTTTATTTTTAGTCTTAGCTGTCACTACTTTCTGAATTCTCAAGTGTCATCAGTCATTATCTCTAAGAAGAGTCTTAGTGAAGAAATACAGTTTAAAGCTTCTCTTATAAATTTTTCCCATTTTTTTGTTTATATAGATTTATTTTTTTTAAATTTCAAAGTTTTTTTCTGCTTCTTAGCCATTCAGATGAGCTAAGGTACTTATCCGACGTTGGTTTTGGTTTAATTTGCTTCGGTTCTAAACGCTTTTTAAAGAATGCGCGGCTAATACAATTGCATTTTATCAAATCTTGTTGTTTAAGTTTATTTTGGCATTTTCCAATATGGCCGCCTATCAGTCACGTGTTCGCTTTTTTTCATTCGTACGGAGAGATCCACGGTGCACTCTCATCAATACCAGAATTAATTTCGATAGTCATGAGCTGCAGTTTAGTCCCAGCTGGATGTCCGCTTCATTGGTCTTATAAACTAGGTGGCTGGTGAGTCACAGCCTACAATATTTGGAACTGCAATTGGTCCTACATCATCCTCATTCTCTTTGCCTGAATATTATTGCATTAATTATTTTAATAACATTTTGATCTCGAATTAAACTCATCCGATATTGACAAGTGTCTCAAGATGGCTATTCCCTCAATTTGCCATAGCATTGTAATTTGTAACATCTATTGCATGAATCTCTTTTATCTTTGCTGACTAGCGTTTTGTCAGGACATATTTCGACCACTCTTCCCCTCAGAGTGACTGCCCCATATTTCTTAAATAATTCTGCTATGGTGAACGCTAATAAAACCTCTCCACCGACATCGTATATTTTTCCGTTGCATTAAAAAAGACCACTTATAAAAAGCAAAAGAGTTTCCAATCCTCATCCTGTCCTACATTGATTACTGTATTAAAGGCTTCATTATTTGCATAAATATGAAACTAAACCACTTTATCACTCAGTCACAAGAATATTAGTTCCTGAATGTTTTTTCATATCTAAAAACGACTTATGCTGGCCGTGGGCTGACCACTTGATTTTTTTATTAGAGCTATTCTTACCTTTATATAATTTAACTAGTAAAAGGCAGCGTTAGATTTTGTGAAGCATGTTATATTTTACGATAAAATTGAAATTCTACTTGACAGAACGAACGCATTTCTTTTAGATGTTGAAGGTGAGGAACATTAATTTATATCCCTAACTTTTTCTGACAATGGTGAAATCCCCTCTTATCAATTATGAGAATCTAGGTAAATTTAATTCTTACCTGTTGTAAAATAGTGACTGTCTGGTTGAAGTGATGTAATTTTAGATGCTCTTCAAATACTTGTTTATGGGTTTATCCACCACGTGGTCTGATAAATCTTTAGTACCTATCAAAATGTCATCTAGATACATGTACACCGGATAATGGCCTTATAGTAATATAGAGAAAAATCTCAAGAAAACACGAACTCGAGTTTTTAAAACCCTTGAGTAGTTGCATAATAATAAAAGATTACGCAATTCATTGTACTAATACTAAAAATATTCTATCGTGTCTCGGTCTATATAGGCAAATATAGTAGGCGTTTCGTCAAACTCGAGTTTACTTAAAAATTGTCCCATGAGCAAAGCTAAATATATCATTTATATTAGGCATAGCAAATACTTCGATTTTTAGCAACTGAATTTAAGCTTGTCTAAATGAACACATTACAAATTCTCACACGTTTGCCTTCCAATTCTGTGAGCGCACTAATGGAAAACTCCATTGAGAGGCGGTGCTCTCTTTTAAAAACCTCTCTTTTTACTAAATTTTAAACTCCCTCTTTTGTTGGTTCAAAAATACAGTTATGAGAAATACGCGGGTGGTTTAATTTTTATGGGACCTTGGTAATGATTAGCTTATAAGTAAAAGGCGATAGCTATCATTCAATAAATAGCACTTGGAATGTGATCCCTCTCTCCCCGGGAAAACAAAGGTCTTCAACCCCCCCATGTCTCCTCTTAAGTTTCGACTCCGCTTTCTCCCCTCCCCCAAATTCTTTGAACAAGTCACCCAAGCTTTAAGTTGCTTTTCCCGAATATTAAAATTTCCGGCAAATAAGAATTTACAATACAAATTTTTAATTTCAATTTATCAGATTATTAATTTATTGTATATCCCGCTAAAACGTTTTTCATTAGAAACTATCAGAAGGAGAAAAAATTGAAAGTTATGTTGAATGATAAAAAGTCTTTTATCTCTACAAATCGTTTTATCATATAAAATTTATACATTCTTTGCTCTGAGTGTCTTGTTAACGTATCTAACTCAAAAGTTAATATTGAAAGCAAATTTTTTCTAGGAGCGGCATCCGTAGAGATACAAATAGTATATTTTGGTTGTATAAAATTCCACTCATAAGTTCACTTTATAACTAAATCAATTGTAACATCTGTTAGCGATATATTGCTTAATTACCGTATCATTAGCAGCTTTAATTTTACCATAATCGTTAATTATCGTCCCCATCGTATAGGATCAAATTTTAATCTCACTTACCGTATCCTAAATATAAAGGACTCTTTTTATTATTTATCAAGACAATAATATAAAAGTTTGTTATAATTTCCTTACATTATTTAATCACATTTTTTTTTTTAAAATAATTGTTTTATTTTATAACCGGACTTCCTCCTCTTCAGCTATCCTAATTTAATATATTTTGTGATCCTTGACTAGAGCAAGCGTGTCGGTAATCGAATGGGTCACATCCGTACTCTTATCAATAAACGTAGCACTCAGAGCTTCGATGGAAGAAGGATAACCTTCTTGTACATGCAATGGAGCGCTTGCGCGTTAATTAAAATTATCAAAGCTAAAATGATATTATTTATATTATTATTATTATTATTAATTAATTTATTATTATTATTTATTATATTATTATATTATTTTATTATTATTATTATTTATTTATTATTCATTATTATTATTATATTATTTTATTATATTTTATTTATATTATTATTATTATTATTATTATTATCCTCATTATAATTCCAATCATATTGATTAAGTATATATAATTATTATTATTGATATTATTATTTATTATATTATATTTATTAATTTTATATTATATTTATTATTGATATATTATTATTATTATTATTATTATATTATTTATTATATATTATTATTCATTAATTGTTATTATATTTTATATTATTATTTATATATTATAATTATATGTATTAATTATTAAAAGCCTACTAGTGACGTAGTCAAATTATAATGCTCGAATAAAATCCCCATAATTAAAGAATACTCATTCTCATTTAAATATATTTACCTCCCCCTCAACTCCTGATGCGTTTCGCCTGCCTTCTTGGGTTTGACTCAGGTCTTCCGATCTTTTCTCTATTATGGCTTTGGAATACCAAAGAATTCAAGAGGACAAAATTCCGAATGATTGTAGCTTCTTAGTATCTTGCTGTGAGGCTTACACCTTATATTCACCCAACATATTCTGTCTGCTTAACCATGTGTGGCCTTGTTCACGTTGCTCTCGGAGCATTTCTTCCTATTGGAGATTTGGTTGTTCTTCTTCTGGTACGTTTGACAGCAGGCTTCATTCAGCTGTCCTGCGGACCTTGGTGAGGGACTTAAGAAGTCCTTTCATCTTCTCGAACAGAACTCTTTTATAACTTTACCTCTTTCTGAAAACCGGGCGCCGTTGTTATCGTTTGTATCACTCCCTCATGCCATCTCTCTTTTGGGGTCGAAATGTTCTCCCTGTTAGATGAATTTACCCCCGGGGGGGTTCGTAGTTCATTGCTCTATAAAATTCTTTATATAAGTATCTGCTGACTTTTGTATATTTTTTCAAAGACTGCTATCGTTCCGCCAGTGTCATTTAAACTTTCTTGGAATTCGATGATGGGAGCTCATTAATAAACAACTCGATGAACAAAACCACGTTTTTCTGCAAGCAAATTGAAATTCTATCTTTCATAACATCACGAACTTCTCGCTAAGTAAACTGATATGGGAGTTCTTTTTCTTCCTTTTTTGAGATAATTTCTATAACTTGGTATCTTCGCAGATGGAACATTAAGCTTTCTTCGTATAGCCAGCATAATGTGTAACTTTTGTTGAACGCAAATCTCCCCCCAATGGAAAAATCTGATTCCTACGATATCATTGGGGAGACGGTGGGCAATATTTTAGACGGCCTCTTATGGTATCGTCGTACCCCATTTCTAATTTAAAGTACAGTTATCGTGGTGTAATCAAGTAATTATAATTTCTCCACATCTAATTTTGGTTTTGAGTGCACCAATAGCAGACTTGTCTTTGGAGTCTTCCACTAAGGGGGGAGAAACTGTGGGTAACCGATCTTGTTCTTTAGTGGGGTTAGCAATCCTGACTGCCTTCCCCATCCGATATTCGAAATTTTCTTCTCTCCTAAAAGGAGATTTAGGGGAAGTGGGAGAAACGGTCGAGGTTTTCGCAGATGCTTTTCGGTAGTACTTGACTATCCCCTAATCCCCTCCACGTTCTAAATCGTGGGGATGTCCTTTTTATGGCTGAGCAGTTTTAACAAAATGTCTCTTCTCTTTCTCCAGCACGTTATTTACTTACTTATTTAATTTTTTTTTCTTGTCTGATAACTGAAATGGCGCCTCTTTCGAACGGCTTGCTGACTTTTAAAAAAACGTTTTATTTCTTTCATTCCGATAAATTTGAAAGTGCATTAGAGCTATTTACCAATTCTCACTAAACTGTTGATTTAGTTATGTTTTTTTTTTTACAGTTTATGAGTCACTTCACTTATCACTATATTTATTTTTTCACTTTTCATTTTCACTATCACCACTTTTTTAATTGTTTTGAGCCCCACAGATCAGAAAGGGGGCTTTGTCACTGTCCTGTGGTTAAAAACTATATACAAAGACTGATCTCTGTAATGTTAATTGGCTCTATAAATGTATGATACTCTTGATATAGCAAACTATAAGTAACTTCTTGAAAAACGATAAACGCTTTCTTTTATTTATGTCTTATTTAAGATTATTTCTATTTTGAATTATTTTACATGAACACAAATAAAGTTATCTATTGTGTAAAAAAAAATGTTATTTTTTAATTATCGAACTATTATTTAAATCTGACACCCATTGCTTTAACAAATTCTGGGGTCCCAAAGAGTCCAAGATTTAAATCTCTCTGGCTCTGTTACTTCTTAATGATTCTCTTCTACCAGGCGGGCGATGCTGTTGAGGTGAAAGTTTTAATTTTGTTACCGTTTAAGTTTATATATAAATCTACCAAAAAGAATAAAACCCCTATGTTAGATTTTATAAAAATGTTACCAGACTTCTTATTAGCTCATTTTATTCAGTAGCTCATAAACTGTAGTTAATAATCCTTTTATAATTGGACCTTTATACCGTATAGTTATAATATATTATTATATTATATATATATATATATAATATATAGTATATATTATATATATATTATAGATTATAGTATATTATATATATTATTATATTATGTTATTATATATATATATATATATATTATGGTTGTCATAGTCCCAACTCCACGTCCCCGCTCGTGCAATACCCGTGCAACTGAGGAGCACCAGGAGGTGGCCCTCGGCTAAAGGAGATGTATGGCTAGGGAGAGATAGTCTAGCATTAGCCGCTCCGAAATAAATCTTGTCAAACTCAAAGCGCGAGGCCTCGAGCTTCCGAACTATTAGTACAACGACTTCGAATTTACTTGATTAGTAATCAGAAGAACACTTTTCAAAATGTTATAGTGGCCCACGATAAATGTGGGAACCTATGGAGAAAAAGGAGGAGGAATAATTAATATCATGAAAGAGAGAAGATAGATATGGTGGGGGATGCTTGAGATGAGAATAGGGGATGGAAAGGTAAAAGAGAGTTAGAAGGATTATGCTGAGCATCAGTGAATGAAGAAGCGAATAAGAAAGCACGGTTCGTAATTATATGGGACCAATGAAGGTCACCATATATACAGAGTTAAAAATTATAAATAGAGTGAATGATGTGTCGTGTTGGATATATTTAAGTATTTAAAGTATTTTTATAAGAATAATTCTCAGTTATATGCACACAACAAGGGCACTCAGTAGGTGAAAAAACGTTTAAATTATGGAATTGATGGAAAAGAGGTGGGATAGACGGAGGAGGGGGAGAGGTGCGTTTTGATGGGAGATTTCAACGCTAGAGTGGAAATAGAAAGAGATGATGAGAGATTGGCAGCCATTTGGAGAGGAGACAAGAATACATGAAGAGAAGTCGTTGATTTCGATTTTTGTTGAGAAACATCTAAAAATTATATGAACACGGTTTTTCAAACATAGATTTAGCGCATATCTTACGATGTATAGATGGAAATCATGCTAACGCAACAATTCGATAAAAATCGGTGATAGACTAATTTATATATAGAAAGGATGATAAAAGAATTAAAGTGCCCGGAGTTTCCTTGGAAATGTCGGTTATCATAGACTGTTGGTGTGAATATTGAAGATAGAGGATTATTGAAGAGTAAATGTAGCAAAGAGGCAGTTGGTTATTCAGATGTGGAGAAGTTGGCGAAACAATATAAACGAGTATCGAATTAGAACGGAAATCAGGCAGTATACCTTATAGAAAAGGAGAAGAAAATGAAGACTATGTCAGAGATGTTATCAGGGAAAGTGTTTCAAAAAACTCTGAAAAAAGGGTTAGGATGGTACTAGGAAGAGATCATACACCAATGGTGGAAGGAAGAAGTGAAAAAAGCAATCAAAAAAGAATAAAAACAAGAAAATGAGGAATGGCTGATATAAGAAGTAACAGCTTGGTCAGCAAAGGGAGACATATGTCAGCAGGAATAGGCAGAGAGAATAATTAGAAGGAATCAAAAAGATGAAAGATGTATAATGCAGGACTAAATAAACGAGTGATTGGGCGTAAGGGTAAGAATAACTTATTTAAAGATGCGAAGGCGTTCTATCAGAAAAGCAAAAAAGTGAACTAGAATTATAAAAGATTAGAAAACGGTAGAGATTCTTAATGATGCGAGAAAGAAATGATAGATGGATTGAATTCTATGAAGGAGTCAAGACAGAAGCAAACAGAAGAACAAGAAGGAATAAGCTGCAGATCAGTATGTTAAGGAAGAAAGTAAGGATGAAGCGGAAAATAATCGTGGAGGAATATGAGAGAACAATAAAAATGATGAAGAATGGTTAAAGCTGCTCGAGGAGAGATGGAGTGCTGTTGAGTTGGTGTGGAGGAGGAGAGAGCTGAAAGGAGAATCAGTCAGTTTATGTAACAAGTTTGAGTAGATAAAGGCCGAAAGTGGGCAAAATTCAAAATAATACCAGATTAGATCTGTTATTGATAAAGTCATAAAATACATAATCATAGCTGTATCTCTATCTGATGACCAATCGACGAAAATATACGAAAGAATATTGGAGAGGAGTGTAGAGAGAGAAGTTAGAGCCGATACTTGAGAAGTGAACATACGGGTATAGAAAGTGAAGAGCAACGACGGACCTCTATCACACTGAAAGCGTTCTCTGGTTAGGTACGGTTATGCAAAATTCTTTGTTAAATACAAATCATCTGCATAAAATGCATCGATTCTTGTGCCAAGAAATAAACTCTGGATTATGCTATTGAAGGAATTTTATGAAGATAGTACCTTAAAGAAGGCATTTTATAAAAGTAAAGAGGTATGACAAATTGCTAGCATTAGTAATGTTAGCTGAGCTATGTTGCCGGCAGAAACCGATAGATTAGTTGATGATGATAAAATCAGGAGAATTAGAATGCAGGGAAGTGTTTTTAAATCTAACCTAACACTACTGTATTTATATTATTTATAATATTTAGATCGTGATTAAAAGGAAAGTGAAAAGAACTGATGAGAAAATATTGAAGGGACATTAATGCAATTAATATGCGGACGTATTTCTGCGATGTCTGAGGCGCACCGACCCAGATGAGGCTATTCGAGTAGATTGGTGAATTGTTTGCGGAGAGTAGAAGAGCGGTGTATGAGGTCGATGAATCATACAAAACAAGAGGAAGATAACCAGATAACGCGGGCGGATAAGATGAGGGTTATAGAATAGAGAATGAGAGAGTAATGTATTGGACAGCGGTATGAATACCTAAATAGTCTGATCATTAATCTCGTAGTAGATTTTAACAGAAGGGTAGAAGTGGGGAAGAGAATTTTGAAGAATGGAAAAGTGATTTATATGGTATTATTATTGAAAGCGGTATATTATACCCATGATGAAAGAAACAGAAACATCGTAATTAGAGAGGTAAAAAAGTGATTTTTAACATCATACCTGACTCTCTCAGTCGCAACTCATGCGGAGCGGAAACATGAAAAACAACGAGAAGAGAGGAGAAGTAAGAAAACAAGCGCGGAGATTGAGTATATTAAAGATTACAAATATGATTGCGAAAGAGTAGGAGAAGAACCGAACAAAGAAATGAAGTTAATTAGAAGAGATTAATAGGTGGTGAAGAAAGATGACACTAAGATTGGATTGGGAGAGAACTTGACATTGCGACGAATCTGGAGAGGATGAGAGACAGAGAGAATATGCCGAAATATAAAGATGGATTATAATGGACACGCAAGAGGCAGAAAGATGCAAGGGAAGACTACGAAGAATGAGATTATGCGGAATCTGTGAAGAGAAACTCTTCCTGGAAAGATGCCACTATCCAATATGAGAGCGCTGAAGATTAGAGGAACAGTGCAGGAGAGGAACGTCTGGAGAAAGTATGCTTGCGCGGCTGACCAGGATGAAGAATCCTTCCTGAGAGGAATAAAAAAAAAGTATATATAATTATTTTAATTATATTATATTATTATGTATATTATTTATAGTATAATATATAATATGAATAATATTATATATATATATTATATATATAATTTATAATATATATATATATATATATATATAAATATATTATATTATTGATATAAATATAGTAATAATATATATTTAATTATATATATATATATATTATATATAATTATTATATATTAGTATATATTATATATATGTAATAATATTTATATTTATTGTAATATATATATAGATATATTAATATTAATATATATATTATTATAATATAATATTAAATACTTAAGTATATATAATTATAATATTATGTGAATATATATATATATATTATATTATATTATATAATAATATATATATTATTATAGATTAATATAGTTATTATAATATATTAAATAATATATATTATATATAATATATATATATTTATAATTTTAATATATTATTAGATATAATATATATATAATATAATTTAAATATATATTTATAGGATTATAATATTTATAAATATAATATATTTTAATTATATAGTAAATAAGTATACTTATATATTATATTTATATATTATAGTATATAAATTTAAATTATTAATAATATATAATAATATGTATATATGATTATATATAAATATAATAAATTAAAATAATATTGCCTTAAAAAGTGTAATATATATATCTATATATTTAATAAGATCTAGATAGAGATTAATCTCTAAGTTTAATTAAGTATTATATAATATTTTAAATTATAAATATATATATATTAATTATATTATCTAGTATATTATTGTTATTATATTATATATATAATATTTAATAATATAAAATTTATATAATATTCAATATATTTGTTTTATATTAATTTTATTATATTATAATTAATATATTTTATGTAATGATATATTAATATATGATATAGATATATATATATTATAATTATAATATATTATTATACGTCAATAATAACAATTATAAATTCTATTATGTAATTATTGAACTATCCTTTTTAACGACTTTTAACAGAGAATTTATTTAGTGTCCTTGTTGTAAATATTATATATGTAATTGCTATATATTATATATTATATTATATTTTATTTTTAATATTAGAGATATATATTTATAATTATTCATTGTGAATGATTTTAAGTGTATAATGTAGTATGGCTGATAATAGCACTATATATATATATAATTATTTAGATATATATATATATAGTAGTTATATATAATATCAATATATATATTATATATAATATAATATATATATATATTATATATTATTTAATGATTTTATATAATTATATATTTATAAATAGAGTTATATATATATTTAAGTATATATATATATAATAGTGATATTATATATTATAATATAATATAATATATAATAATATAGATATATATATATATTATATATTATATATATATATATATATATTATAATACTTATTATTAATATTATATAATATATATAATTATAGTATAATATATATTAATAATATTAATATATTGCTCAAACAGAATACGTTTTGCAATGTTTTTCATTCTATTATTGAAAAATTTGATGTCTGTGCGTGTTCGTTATCTTACCGATACCTGGCTGACTAATAAAGAGACCAAATTCTCCCCTAAATCTCTTTTGTGATTGTGTACACGCTGCTGTTATTTAAAATCTTCTGATAATATTATTGCCGTGATGTTTTGTGTTTTATCTATCTTAATTTTATTATAATATTATTAATTTATTTAAATAATATTATTAAACTTTATGAAATAATAAAAATATTTGCTAATGTGATCTTCAGAATATTGTAAAGTAACAACCTTATTAATTATATTAATTTGTCGAACATCCTAGCTAATCACATTTGGTGACCCAGTAAGTGACATAGGAGTTACAACAAATCACACAGCTAACACACACACACACACACATTTTATATTAATATAATATTACTTAATTATATATAAATATTAATAATATATATTATTATATAATAATATAATATTATATATATATATATATAATATAATATATTGTATATAATATATATATATAGTATTAATATATATATATAATATATTATTATTATAATATATATATATATATATTATTAATAAATTATATTATCTAATACCAAGTTTCTGCTAAATATCATAAAATATAGTTTAAGAAGAAAGTGAGACAACATAATATTAGTTTGCAATTGAAGTCCATAACTCAGTAATTCCTTATGTTACTAGAATAAACTTTCTTTCTTCTTCACCTAACCTTATTTATTCACTTTACTAGAATTAAATAAAATAAATAAATTAAATAGAATTATATAATAATAGTAGTGTTAATATATTTAATTATTTTATATATATAATATTATATTAATATAATACTAATTTATATAATTATATATTAATTTTATAATATTTGTAATATAATTTATTATAATATAATAATATATTAATTAATTAAATATTATATATATAATTATGAATAATATTTATAATAATATATATATATATAATATATATATAGATATATATGTTCAGAATAGAATAAAATATTAAATTTATATTCCTGCTAAAATTATTGTTTATTATTTGTTCAAAATCTGACTATAAAATTGTCAAGAATCGGTACCGGAACGATAAGATAAAGCGAACCTGGGAACTTGGTACGCTAAGAGTTTGGCGGTAGATGTGAATTTAGAATGATGAGCGACCGCTCCGCATCCCTGGTTAAAATTATTAGAAAATATTAATTTACTTGGAAAAAAGATGAAAAATCAGTGTTCAAATTTTTGAATATATAATAAAAACATTAAAAAATTAGCAAAATCATTATCTATGGAAATAAGAAAAAAGTAATACATTTTATATCTTTTTATAATAGTAGTAATTATCATAAATTTGGATCTATAAATTTTTTTGGTTGTCTTCATTTGACTCAGAGACATCTATCTTTCTTTTCTTTCTTCTCGTTTTGCTGCAAGATATGACTGAATCTAAGGTCGGATATAGTCAAGATGGCGGCAAATAACATTCTTGTTACCAGAAGATGACACAATCCAGTCTGTTTTAAAATGATAAAATCTAGTACATTTACTCCTTATAAATTTTCCAAAAGAGCCTGTTAAAATATTAGAACATTATAATGTGCATTTCTTGTCTTTAACAAATAGAGAATTAACTTAGATTCTCTGATTAACATATCGGAAAAATTCATATTTATTGATATAAGGTTTTAAGAAGTACTAAATCTACTTAAATTAATTCATGTCGAGCGCCGTTTTAATTTGCTTACTATTTGGTTTAAACCTCACGGTACTACTTTAGGATTTTTCTTCTTATTTATTGCTGCATTGGCAAGTATTTCATTTTTATTATCATCTTAGTCCAATACTTAATCATATTATGGTATATACTATAATACAAAATATATAATATAGATAATCCAATATATCCTATACTATCATAAATACTATTATTTCGACATAGCTATAATATATTCTGTATTAGGTATTTTTCGCGTCTTTTATTTCCGTGTATATTTAGAATCTATATCTAATATATTGATTGTTTTGATAGCTTATTACTTACTACATAAAATAACGTATGAGGCTAAGTGATTATATATATATTTTTATTAATATATATATATATTATTATTAAATATTATATATAATATATTTTACATATTATAAATATATATAATATATTATTATTATATAATATATTATATTTAATATTATAGTATATATTATTATATATATTTAAATATATATAATAATAATTAATATATTTATATAATTGTTTGTGTGTGTAGGTGTGTGTGTGCTGTGTGTTTGTGTGAATATTTGTATTACAAGAAATAGTTCGATAATTCTAATAATTTTAGCTAACCTGAAACAGAGAATTTAAAGAAATTATAATCATAAAGAAACCAATCAAGATGAAAAAAATTTATTGTTTATGTTTAAGTTTTCAAGATTACTTGTGAAATTTTCATGTAGAATAAAAACAAGACTAATCATATGACTACAAGAAATAATTATTTACCCCTATCTTCATGCTTTCTCCAAGTCACTAAGATAGCTTAAGATGACTCTCCAGCTCCATCTTTGGGCAAAGTCCAAGTGATACAGGAACTTCTTTCCCTACATCCCTTAAAAATAAAAATAATAAATAGAAAATTATTAATTTAAAAATAAATATTACTAGCTATAATTAAATATAACGAAAAACGGTATAAATAGTATACTCTGTAACTAGAGAAACCCCCGTACAATTCACCGGTTTTCCCCGTCAGTATTGGTTTTCGCAATCGTGAACTAAAACGCCAAGAAAATGTGTCTCTATAATAAATCCGGGGATAAAAAAGAACAAGGAATAAGTATGTCAAATGGTAAGTGTAGGAAAAGTATTGGTAAAGAACATGAGGAAATCTCACCCGTTAATTCTTCTGTAAATAAAGAGTTGAAATCATCTCTTTCTGAACAGAGAAAGAGTCCTGTAAATAAGATTATAGAAATTCATACTTCTAAATATCATTAATAAATGTACGTCAATGAGTCTTATCTCGAGGAAAATAAAAGTAACCTCTATTCACTAGGACCTATAATTATATAATATATATCTAATATAATATATATATATATATATATATATATAGATTATTATTATATATATTAAGTATATTTAGTACGAAAGCTGCAGAAAGTAATATATATAAATATGAAAAAAATTTGTTAATTGATTCAGACAAAAATAAGAGCTTAGATAAAATAATATATTTTAAAGTTTTCTGAGTTTAGAAATCTTCAAACATTTAAAGGGAGAATGCTAAAGTATATAGA